>CM062808.1:635302595-635595095 GCA_031772625.1 Pinus tabuliformis
AGCAGCTATGCTGGCCACCCTAAGTACCTCTCCCAAGCCAAAGGAAAAACGAAAGAGGGAGACTCCTCTGTATTTCAAAGCAAGGAGGAGTGTAAGAATTAAAACCGGCAGGCCCCAACCTCCATCCAAAGACCCAATTACCATTGAAGACACCCCTACCTCGCCAAAGGAGAAGTCCCCCTCCAAAGTATCAGTCACTTATGAGTGGGGGAGCCCGAAGACAACTACCTGGAGGGAGAGAATGGAAAGGTTAGCTTCAAAAACCCCTCTACAGGATGCTGAAGCCGTTCTACAAGAAACATTGGCCAGGCTCAAGGAGATCGAAAGAATGGAGGGGGAGGCAGCCAAATCACCACAAAGGGAAGAAGAGGTAGAGCACATTATGTAACCTAGCCCCCAGCCCAGCTTGAGCTCTTATTATAACATTTTGGAGGCCGGGAAAATCATTCCACAGAAATTCATAGTGCCGCTTTTCTTTGCACTGGAGGAAGAAAGAGTGAGGACCCACACATGGATGAGAATAGCTAAGTCTAAAGGAGTAGCAGATATAGGCCCCTTGGAGGAACAACTCAAGGAGGCAAGAAGAGAATTGGCTATGGCAAAACATGTGGGAAACTGCCAACGAGTATTTCTACAGGAAGAGAATGAGAAGCTCAAACTGCAGCTACAAGGACAGAGGAAAGAAAGGGGCACAGCATCAGAGGACACTACAGTAGAACCTCAAGGCAAAGAAGGAATGCAAGCTGATCTTGAGGAACTAAACCAGCAACTACAGGAAAGAGAATTGCAAGCAAACATAGAGATACAAGCTCTCAAACAGCAGGTGCAAGAAAAAGAGGCACAACTGGCCTGCATGGCCAGTTGGGCTATGGATGCTCTGCAATGTAGGCAGCCGGCCAAATCTTATGGCCTATACCTACGGGACCAGTGGCTGCAATTCCAAATTAATGCATTGGCACAGAGGGGTATCTCCCAAATCCAAAACCCCCAGCAGTTCACAGATTTATGCAACAGCAGCTCAACAGAGGACAAGGCCAAGCTATCAGAGTTCTACCTCCATAATTTGGCCCTTCCAAATGTAACTTCATGGGACCCCAACACAGTCGTGGGAGATATGCAGCTAATGGCACTAACCTCATGGTTAAACCACGAAGAAAAGAGAGCGAGAGAGGTCAAAGATGTTATGAACCGAGAGTTACATGAACCACTACTGATTAGAGCAGAGCCAGGGGACCCCACTGCATTGATATCAGCCCACCAGCACCTAGCAACCAACTCTCAGGCTTTATTAAAATACATGGATTAGCAGGCTCAGGCTATAGCACACTTCGAGGATATGGAGCGATTATTAGGGGACAATTGTGTTCATGCTTGCACCCATAGGTGGAACACATTGTCCCACAGCCTCAAAATCAGGGAATATCACACTCCAACTAGAATGAGGGAGGCCCTAGCACGGGTGCCTCTCTACAAGAAGTCCATGCAGAACCTCCAGGCCAGCTGGATCGGCCTCAAGCTAAGCCCACCTTTGCTTTTGGGATTGGTAGAAGGAAGCATAGAAAAGAAAGAGCATAAGCAGTGGGAAGAGGTGGAAAAGAAGGCCGGGTTCCATGACAGTGAGGAGGATACTACTTCAGAAGCCTGGGATGTGAGAGTGGCGATTAAAGCAATGAAAGATGAGGAGCTGGATTAGTTGCTCAGGGATGAGCAATCATTTTAGCAGGGGGTGATGATGAGCCCCAAATTTGGTAACATTTTGGGCTCATTTGGCCTAATTATCCTTGTTCAATTCTTCATTTTTCATAACTTATGCATTTTTTTTTTAGTATGTTTATGTCATTTGTACGAATAAGGGTAGCCACTCTTCCTAGGTGGCTAACACGTGCTCATTTCAGGTTTTTTGACACATGTTGGAGCAAAACCGAGCAGTCATGGGCTAGGAGACAACCAAGCTTGGGTTGAGGATTCATAGGGGGGTTGTCTATGGCATTAAATGGCCTCCCTCGGGATCTTCACCCCCAACTCCGAGCTCCAAAGGCCACCAAAACCGGATCTAGAAGGCAGCCAAACAGATTTTTGGAAGGAGCTGTTCACTCACAGTTTGGGTAGCCAAGTCCCATAGATTTAAGAGGCCAGCTAGGGCCTCATGGTGTATAAATGTGTTGTGGCCAGCAACAACCCCCCCCCCCCTTTTTTTCATTTAAGTTTTGTCCAAAATACTAAATGAATGGGGACCCTTAGTTAAAACTTTAGGAAAAGCAAGAGTTTCCTTTCTTCAAAATAAGGTTACCATCGTAAGCTTAGGAAGATCTTTTGAATACTTTAAAACCTAAGTTTATGATAAGAAAAATCTTTAAAAAGTCGCATCATAAAATGACAGAAAAAAACCTCCATTTGGGTATAATCCTGGTATGTGAAAGATTCTCGTACTAAAGCGATATATCGCATTGCAATAAGGTAATGCCAATGAGAAAGACTTCAAGATTTTCTGATTTGCGATAAACCCGATCGCAAGATCGCATATCGCAGGGAATGGGCTAACAAAATATGGCAAGCATAAAACTTCTGCGATTTGCGATGTGTGCGATATCGCGATAACGCGATGGTGCGATAATGCGAGAGCGCGATGGTGCAATAATGCGATGTCACGATCTGTGACGGTTACGAACCAAATCGCAAAATCACTCCATCACGAATCTTTCGGGCGTGCTATTCAAGAAAAGCCACTTACCATAATCTGACTCAAGATCATGCGCTTTTAATGATAATAAAGGAATTCGTTGTCATCTATTAAATGTAGACGCGTGCTTTTGCAAAGAATTACTTCACGTAAGGTGGCATATTTGATATATCTGCTGCATTTAAGACTCTCCCATCACCTTTCTTGATCAATCATTTCCATTTGTGAGCTACAGGAATGAAGAACGAAGGGCGATACCAAGCCATACGCAGGAAGAAATGGGAAAGAAAAGTAAGGCTCAGGGCTCTGAGGTGAAGGAGATGGCACCTTTATATACAGACACAGCTTGTAACAGAGACGCAGGGATATCGACGTGGGAAAGCATGTACAGACTGCTTGAAGAAGAAAACCCCAGAATAATGAAGGTTACCGCTGTCGCAGATTCACAGGGCTCTTCCGAAGCATCCTTAGAAGAACTAGCGTGCTCATTCCTTCATCGGATAGCAGCAAGGCCTAAAATTCTCCCATATACGGATATGATCAAGTGGATACTTGACAATGCAAAAATGAACGACAGATAGTTCAAGATTCAAGGACATGGACTCATCGGGTCATTCGCTGCACAAGACTTAAAGCTCATGTATCATCTTCCTGAACCGTAGGTGACTTACAATGCACAATTCATAAAAAAAATTGTGGCGGAGAACCCGAACCTATCAGAGACCACTAAATATTGGTCCAGAAAAGATGAACTGCTCAAAAAGGATAAAAACGGTATGTGCAGCACTGGTTCCCTCACCTCTCCATATTGTTTTGCTGCGGCCATGCTTTGTAGATTATTTGGGATGCCAGATATCAATAAGTTTTCGTCTGATTGGTTACCATTGATTGATGCTGCCACAAATGCCGTTATTATAGATTGGGCCAAGATCTTTTCTGATAATCTATTCACGGTTATTATCAATTACCGGTCTAAGAGATCCATGTCTCAAAGGATCTATCCTCCTTTTTACCTATCCGCATATGTTATGGATTCTATTTGTTATGTGTCTAAATTTCCCTCTATGGGTTGGAAATGGACAACTCAGGACCCATTACCCATCCATGTTTATCATAAGATATTATGGGATTCTCAGTTCATTCCACATTTCTACCAAATTTGTCATGGGCTTATCTTACCCATGTATAGAATGATGTATGATAAAGAACCCCCGAGGTGCTCACCTGAGGCACAGATAGATATCATTCCCATCGCAAGATGATTTGGGGAAGAATGGTTCACCTATATTAGAGTATTTGGAAGTACCGTCCCTCCTCATGTCCTACCTTTGTATATTCCTGACAAACTGCTAGCTCGAGAAATTGCATATCAAGGCTCAGCGTTGCTCTTCAACGAGTGGGACGATCAAATCAGGGAGGCAGAACAAGCAGAATGGAAGCTGAAGGCGCCGGAAAAGGAAAAAGAGGCCCAAGCACTAGACAGGTTAAATTGGGAGTGTTATTGGGCATATTTGGTGAAGCCGCATAGTCAGCAAATGACTGTGAAATGTATCATAAGTGCGGCCAAGAAAGTAGTGCCAGCTCTCATAGATTCTGTTTTCTCAGCCCAGCTCAAAGCAAAAGTCAGCCAGCCAACTCTCCTCAAACCCATGATGAATGCATGCAGTTTTAAGGATCAGATTCAGAAATAACTTTATTTAGAATGTTGTTTTTTCTTTAAAATTAGATTAGAAAAAGGACGGTCATTTGAAAACCGCATCCTAAATTTTGTAAATAAACTATTATTAGAATTAGGAAGTAGTATTTTAACCCTTCTCATGCATTTGGAGAAGGGTCCAGAAATTTGTCAAAAACTTGTCCTCAGAACATGCACTTCTGCACCCTGAAAGGAGGTTTTGATGAATGGATGGATCGAGGTTTATTAATGTTTTCATTTGATGTCTGCTACTGATGTTGCACTTTTGTACTCTTAGTAGATGTTAGAACAAGTAGAGATAAATCATTTTTGCTTGAAGCTTATGAGTGGGACTAGTCATAAATGGTACTTTTATCTCTTGGCCATTTCTACTTATATTCTTAAAGTGATATACAGTTTTAGTTGTTTATATGTTATTGCATGAATGCATGAGTTACCATTTGGCACTTTTGTACGGTGGAGTCATTTATTTATGTTTGATATATGAATAACTTATTATGTGATATGTTGTTCACAACTGTTTTGCCTAACTTTTTATGCAAAGTGGTTCATCTCAATTGATCTCCATTCTTATGATAGCTGAATGATCTTTATTACCAGTTATTGTTTGAAATCTCTTTAGATCGCATAATAGAAGAAATACACCCCGGGTTAGCGTAGATTAGATGTGATGTTTTCATTAGATTACAATATCATAGAAATAGACTAAAGTAGCTTAGATCAGAACTCTTAGATCAGCATCATCCAACTTTGCACACACACACACCCTTAGATTGGGAAACTGGTCCCATTATCCCCAGTCGGACCCGCTATACCAAACAGATAAGGAGATGCCAACCAAGGTCCGGACCGTGTGGGTATCCCCCTTGTTATCGACCCGATTTTCAGGGCTTCAACATATTTGGCGCTAGAAGGAGGGCCTGAACATAGTGTCTGTTGGAATGGTTTGAAATCGTAATCATTTGAATTAGGATGGCTGCTCACAAACTTCCCATTTGGAGTTGCATCCATGTTCGTGCCTATTCCAACACTCCACCTGAAGTGGTAAGACTCTTGTCTCAGGTAAAATTCAATGGTAAGAATAATTCTTCTGCTTTTAATCATGCTCTTCAATTTATTCAAAGAATTTCAAGTTCAAACGTTCAAAGAATTGATGAAGGCATTTTATGCAGAATTTTTACTCTCACATTCACGGCGGAAGCTAGAAAATGGTGTAGAACCCTCCCAGTTGCCTCAATTCACAGCTGGGACCAATTTGTCAAGGCTTTCATTTGTAAATTTGATTGCTATGATTATGATCAGGTATATGATGAAATTGAGTATCTATGAAAAGAAGATGAATCTGTTAGGGATTTTAATATGCAATTTCATCTTGATTGTCTAAAATATGATCTTGAAAATGAACTCATGAATGAAGAATCTTCAGATTATG
Source organism: Pinus tabuliformis (assembly GCA_031772625.1). NCBI lineage: Eukaryota > Viridiplantae > Streptophyta > Pinopsida > Pinales > Pinaceae > Pinus > Pinus tabuliformis. Next base: position 635,308,404 of record CM062808.1, read on the forward strand.
CTGAGCATTCCCTACCTCCTATGTCTGATCCATCAGAAATTAGTTCGAGTCTTGTTTTATTTTCTTCTAATAGGAATGAAAATTCCAATTTAAATGTGCGAATCACTCATGATGAAGAAAATTCCCAAAGCTTAGGAAACATGCCTGCTCTAACGCAAGAAGATAAAAGCGAAGATGTTGCAAGAAAACCTGCCTTGGAACCAGAAGACAACTTGGAGACAAGGTTCGATAATATCATCGCAAGTCAACAAATGCAGACGCCAAGGTTAGAACAACAAATTAATTCTCTTTCGGAAAATACAAACACGCAAAGGTATGATCTAAAGCCCGATGTCTACGGTGAATGTGATGAACAAGAATTTTTTCACGATGATATTTTCAAATGCATTGTTTCGGAATCGCATTTTTCTCTTTATCCTGATGTATTTAGTGATGATAATTTTTTCCCCCTCAGTATTAATGATATTTCAAAAAGTACAGAGGATTATTCAAATGAATCACCATTAGGTTTTCAAAATAAAGAGGCAGCTATAGAACATCCTTTGGTCATTAATAAACAAGAACGACCTGACCTTCCTTTTCTGAAAATATTGGATGAAAAAGAAAAATCTAGAGAGACCAGTAAAATCATTTATGATAGCTACTATGATGATGATAATGATGTTGATTTATCTCAAGTAACTCAACAAAGCTTAGATAATGAGAGATATTCCAATCCAAGAATCATATCGGTCGATCCTCATTTCAGAGTGACAGATCATTTGCATGATTTTACTATCCAAAATAATATCCCGATCTATGATTCGTATCAAGAGCAAACCCCTATGCCTGTTCCCAATCATAACTTGTTTTCTGATTCACAAGACATAATTCGAAATTACTCAGATCCCATAATTCTGGCCAGTTCTTGTGAAGAAGAAGATATTTCATGTCAATCCCAGTTGTGTTGTAACATTAGCTGTACAGATAATCATTGCATTCTTTTTCGCTTGCACTCATTTTGTACAAAATCGGATTGTATTTTAAATTTTCAGACTTTTTATAGATTACTATGGTATATTGAGCACCTTATCAAAGAACATTCGAAAGATGTATTACCATTTTGGAAAACTAAATTGTGTCAAGGAAATACAGAACTTTTTCAATTCCACGATCAATCAATATCAGCCTTTCAGAAGAAACTTCTGTGTCATCCAAAACATCATCAACAAAAAAAAATATTTTTGGAAACTTGCCAGCAATTCGTATTAATTGATAAATCTCTTTCCAAAAATTTCCATCTCTTCTTCATTGATTTATTTAGTGATTTATATGTGGAAACTTTCCTTTTACGAGAAATTGCTAAAAGCTTGACTTTTATGCATAGTAGATTACAGGCCATTAAAACTAAAAAATCATATTCGCAATCTGGCTTGTCATCTTTCCTATTACATGATCACCAATCCATAACAGAAATTCATCCCGATTTTTACGATCCAATAGGTATCCAATTGGACAGAAGATTTCATAAGAAAGAAATTTCAGGCGGAATTCCAACTGAAGTTACACTTTCTAATCCTACATCCAATGTTCATAGTCCAAGAAAAGTTTTATTCTTAACACTAATGTTTAAAAGGTACATACGTGTAGGAATAAAAATGAAAAGAGGGTTCCACTGGAAATATCATTTTACCTAGTTAATTTTTCTGTTTATAGTTAGAATAGGAGTAGGGGTAGTTTATCTAGGTTGTTAAGTGGATAATTTAGTTTTTAAATATTGATAGGCAAAATAAGAGAAGAACTTATCCCTCTCATGTATATAATCCAAGGGAATAGTTACCTCTCATTTCTTTAAAATATTCTCCTCCCTAATAAAATTTGCCTATGGTTAACAGCATTTGACATTTACTAAAGACACCATTTCTCTATCAGATTTTGAACTTCTGCTCGTATAAATAGCAAATCTTTTGGAAACTTGATCTTTATTATTAGTAGATATAGTTAAAAACTTTAAACCAGATATGATACTAGTTTCAACTTCCAAAAATTTGACGAAGGCAATCTTAGTGAAGAAATTGTTTTATATCAGTACAATGAAAGGTATCAATAACAAAATGAGGCATTCCCTGTAGAACAGCCATGTCCAAAAAACTCTATTATTGTCGTCCAGGGCTTTCTTAAGGAAAAAAATGACTTCCTCCCTGCTAAAGGAAATCGCAGCATCTAAAGAAACGACCCAAGGATACACTATATCTTGAAGAATAAGAGGTCTCATCACGAGCCAGCTTATCATGATCACAGATATTATAACTTTGCTGACTTTTCCAAACACTATCCACCAAAATAGGGCAATGACTCAAGATTGCTGAAATCAAAAGACAAGGGGTCTCATCACAAGCCGGCTTGTTCAGCGAAAGTGTAAATCAAGCGAATGACTGTGTCATAATTTGGCTACCAAACCAAGACATTGTTCTTTAAGAATAAAAAAGGAAAAAGTGTCAATATGGGTTTTTCTTTGAAAGTTGTAGATCACCTTAAGCAGGATAAAGGATCATTACTGGGTAATAGGTAACCCTGTCTAGGCTATGAACGCCTGCTGGCAGCAGAGGTTCTACCTGCGACAAATGAGCATATTTTAAAAAACTGGTACACAGGGAAGACCTTATTTTATTTTTACAAGACCAAGTAATGGCTGATGTAAATGTAAGGACCAGCTGAGGAAGCAAATAATTAAAGTAGAAAGAGGTTGGAACGAAATGTCATTGATAGTTTGGGGTATAATACACTTTATCTTTTTATAATAAAGTTTAATTTTCCAAAAAAAATTGTTTTGGAAATTTGAAAAGTTCAATAAAAAATCAGAGATAATTGGTTCTCCCAAGTGAATCGCCAATTTTTGTGGCCAGCAACACCCCCCCCCCCTTTTTTTCATTTAAGTGTTGTCCAAAATACTAAATGAATGGGGACCCTTAGTTAAAACTTTAGGAAAAGCAAGAGTTTCCTTTCTTCAAAATAAGGTTACCATCGTAAGCTTAGGAAGATCTTTTGAATACTTTAAAACCTAAGTTTATGATAAGAAAAATCTTTAAAAAGTCGCATCATAAAATGACAGAAAAACACCTCCATTTGGGTATAATCCTGGTATGTGCAAGATTCTCATACTAAAGCGATATATCGCATCGCAATAAGGTAATGCCAATGAGAAAGACTTCAAGATTTTCCGATTTGCGATAAACCCGATCACAAGATCGCATATCGTAGGGAATGGGCTAACAAAATATGGCAAGCATAAAACTTCTGCGATCTGCGATGTGTGCGATATCGCGATAACGCGATGGTGCGATAATGCGAGAGCGCGATGGTGCGATAATGCGATGTCGCGATCTGCGACGGTTGCGAACCAAATCGCAAAATCACTCCATCACGAATCTTTCGGGCGCGCTATTCAAGAAAAGCCACTTACCATAATCTGACTCAAGATCATGCGCTTTTAATGATAATAAAGGAATTAGTTGTCATCTATTAAATGTAGACGCGTGCTTTTGCAAAGAATTACTTCACGTAAGGTGGCATATTTGATATATCTGCTGCATTTAAGACTCTCCCATCACCTTTCTTGATCAATCATTTCCATTTGTGAGCTGCAGGAATGAAGAACGAAGGGCGATACCAAGCCATACGCAGGAAGAAATGGGAAAGAAAAGTAAGGCTCAGGGCTCTGAGGTGAAGGAGATGGCACCTTTATATACAGACACAGCTTGTAATAGAGACGCAGGGATATCGACGTGGGAAAGCATGTACAGATTGCTTGAAGAAGAAAACCCCAGAATAATGAAGGTTACCGCTGTCGCAAATTCACAGGGCTCTTCCGAAGCATCCTTAGAAGAACTAGTGTGCTCATTCCCTCATCGGATAGCAGCAAGGCCTAAAATTCTCCCATATATGGATATGATCAAGTGGATACTTGACAATGCAAAAATGAACGACAGACAGTTCAAGATTCAAGGACATCGACTCATCGGGTCATTCGCTGCACAAGACTTAAAGCTCATGTATCGTCTTCCTGAACTGCAGGCGACTTACAATGCACAATTCATAAAAAAAATTGTGGCAGAGAACCCGAACCTATCAGAGACCACTAAAGATTGGTCCAGAAAAGATGAACCGCTCAAAAAGGATAAAAACGGTATGTACAGCACTGGTTCCCTCACCTCTCCGTATTGTTTTGCTGCGGCCATGCTTTGTAGATTATTTGGGATGCCAGATATCAATAAGTTTTCATCTGATTGGTTACCATTGATTGATGCTGCCACAAATGTCGTTATTATAGATTGGGCCAAGATCTTTTCTGATAATCTATTCACGGCTATTATCAATTACCGGTCTAAGAGATCCATGTCTCAAAGGATCTATCCTCCTTTTTACCTATCCGCATATGTTATGGATTCTATTTGTTATGTGTCTAAATTTCCCTCTATGGGTTGGAAATGGACAACTCAGGACCCATTACCCATCCATGTTTATCATAAGATATTATGGGATTCTCAGTTCATCCCACATTTCTACCAAATTTGTCATGGGCGTATCTTACCCATGTATAGAATGATGTATGATAAAGAACCCCCAAGGTGCTCACCTGAGGCACAGATAGATATCATTCCCATCGCAAGATGGTTTGGGGAAGAATGGTTCACCTATATTAGAGTATTTGGAAGCACCGTCCCTCCTCATGTCCTACCTTTGTATATTCCTGACAAACTGCTGGCTCGAGAAATTGCATATCAAGGCTCAGCGGTGCTCTTCAATGAGTGGGACGATCAAATCAGGGAGGCAGAACAAGCAGAATGGAAGCTGAAGGCACCGGAAAAGGAAAAAGAGGTCCAAGCACTAGACAGGTTAAATTGGGAGTGTTACTGGGCATATTTGGTGAAGCCGCATAGTCAGCAAATGACTGTGAAATGTATCATAAGTGCGGCCGAGAAAGTAGTGCCAGCTCTCATAGATTCTGTTTTCTCAGCCCAGCTCAAAGCAGAAGTCAGCCAGCCGACTCTCCTCAAACCCATGATGAATGCATGCAGTTTTAAGGATCAGATTCAGAAGTAACTTTATTTAGAATGTTGTTTTTTCTTTAAAATTAGATTAGAAAAAGGACGGTCATTTGAAAACCGCATCCTAAATTTTGTAAATAAACTATTATTAGAATTAGGAAGTAGTATTTTAACCCTTCTCATGCATTTGGAGAAGGGTCCAGAAATTTGTCAAAAACTTGTCCTCAGAACATGCACTTCTGCACCCTCAGAGGAGGTTTTGATGAATGGATGGATCGAGGTTTATTAATGTTTGCATTTGATGTCTGCTACTGATGTTGCACTTTTGTACTCTTAGTAGATGTTAGAACAAGTAGAGATAAATCATTTTTGCTTGAAGCTTATGAGTAGGACCAGTCATAAATGGTACTTTTATCTCTTGGCCATTTCTGCTTATATTCTTAAAGTGATATACAGTTTTAGTTGTTTATATGTTATTGCATAAATGCATGAGTTACCATTTGGCACTTTTGTACGTTGGAGTCATTTATTTATGTTTGATATATGAATAACTTATTATGCGATATGTTGTTCACAACTGTTTTGCCTAACTTTTTATGCAAAGTGGTTCATCTCAATTGATCTCCATTCTTATGATAGCTGAATGATCTTTATTACCAGTTATTGTTTGAAATCTCTTTAGATTGCATAATAGAAGAAATACACCCCGGGTTAGCGTAGATTAGATGTGCTGTTTTCATTAGATTACAATATCATAGAAATAGACTAAAGTAGCTTAGATCAGAACTCTTAGATCAACATCATCCAACTCTACACACACACACACCGTTAGATTGGGAAACTGGTCCCATTATCCCCAGTCGGACCCGCTATACCAAACGGATAAGGAGCTACCAACCAAGGTCCGGACCAGGTGGGTATCCCCCTTGTTGTCGACCCGATTTTTGGGGCTTCAACAAAATGTTAAGGCCTCAGCCTTCGTGAGGGACTTTTTGAAACTCTTGCATACTTTCCACTATAGTGCTTCTAGCTCCATTTTGTTCTCTTGTAGCCATTGTTGGCATAACTCTTGACTTATGATTATTTTTTGATAATGAGAATTAGTCAGATTTGATATCAGCTTTGAGTTTTCTATAGGAGCCATAGCTCTCGGGTTTGGGCCCAACCTGAGAGCCTAGGGCCTCCTTCTTTGTATTGTTATCTTTTCTTTATGCATTGTGATTTTTCCTTTTATGCATTTGAAACGTGGTTCTGTTGAGCAAGATTTAGTTGTGTTGGTTAAATAGGTCACTGTTGAGGAATAGAATTGCTTCAGGTGTGTCGAATAGATTGGTAGGATAATAATCGATAAAGCTACAGGAAAAGGGGTTGTCCACACTCTCAGTTTCACCTCTCCCTTATTGGATCAGGGGTTGGAATTGCAGAAACAGTGCTGCCCAACAAAAACGCTAGTTTGCTTGACCATGCAATCTTTGGTGTAATGTCTTCATTTGTAGAAGTTAGTCATGCATTCAGACCTTTTGAGATGTTTCTTTGCTTAAATGTTGTACAGGGTTCTCTTTATAAATAAAGCTGTTGTTCATTTGTTTCGTTGACAGTTAGGATAGATTAGCTAAGATTTCGATTATGTGCAGGACTTGGTTGATTCGGTTAAGTGTACACCGTGCAGGGCATCTCCATCACTCTCTCATCCACCTAAGCTTCGTCCAGGCCAGCTACTCCATCTCCTAGTTAGGTTCCTCATCTCACAACTGTTCTTCTGCCCACGTAACCCTACCTTCTTGCTCTTCCATTGTCTTAGCCTTCTTTAAGTCAAGTCAGCTTTCCACACCCTCTCATCACTCCATCCATCAGTCCCTGGGTCATTTCAGGCCCCTACCCTACCTCCCTATCCATTCATGCATCTTCTCTCACTCACCCATCCTCCAAAATCCAATTTTAAAACATCTTGTAGAAATTTCTGAACATCCTGTAGAAATCCCTGAAACATCCTGTAGAACCCCTACAAACTTCCTGTAGAAGCTCACAAATGAGGTTGCTGGATAGCCAAACTTTGTGAAACTCTCCGAAAGGGTGTTAGGGACTCCTTAGACCCTCTCTAAACCTTCCCAACCTTTTCCAAGCATTTCTCTTCCTTGATCCACCCCTGCACAGTAAAAAGCCAGTTAAAACACATGCATGATAATTCTGATAACTTATTTGAAAATACAAAAAGATGTTTCCTTCAGATAGAGGTAGCCTAGACATGTGCATTTTACCTTCATAGAAGTAATGGCATCTCTTTTAATAGTTTGCATTCTCTCCTCTGCATTAGTAGGACTAGCTGGTAGAATTAGGGTTTTCTAGGGTTTATGTTACTTTTTGGCTTTCAGTTTCTTTCTGCAAGTATATCAGCTTCCTTTGAGTTAGCTTCCATCCATCATTTAAAAAGCTTCTTCTAAGAGCTCATAGAAGTTGGCTTAAGCCCCTAGCGGACTTGTGCCAGCTGACCAAGTGACAGCTGCGACAAGAGCTAGTACTTGTGCATACAGCACCGTCGCTTCCAAGTTTGTTACGAACTACCGGGTTGATAAAACTAAAGAAGGGAGTCCCAGGAGTTGTAGCATTATTGCTGCAATAATGGAGCCCACCAACTACCACCCTAGATAAGATTGTAGGGGCATTCTTAAGTCCAAAGGGCATAATTGTATACTAAAAATAACCCAATTCAGTAGTGAAGGTAGTCTTACTCTGATCCTCTAGTGCAATTTTGATTTAATGATACCTTGAGAACCCATCAGTAAATGAATAGGCTTCCTGACCTCCAACATTCTCCAACACTAGTCTGTGAATGGCATAGGAAATGGGTCATGGACACAAGCATCATTCAACTTTCTTAAATCTACATAGATTCAAATTTTTCCCTTCGTCTTCTTTTCCTGAACCACCATAGGACTAACCCATTCTAATTCCTCGATAGGCTCAATAATCCCAGCTACAAGCATCTTATCCAATTCTTCACGCACTTTTTCCTTGTACTTAGGATTCGACTGATAAGGGCACTACTTCATCCGCTTCACATCTAGCTTCAGAGTGATCTTCATGACACCCAGATCACCTACTATCCCCTTTAGATCAGAGAACTTAGTGGGAAATAAATCCTGATACTCTTGCAATAACACAACGACTTTTTCCACTATGTCCTCATCCCAATAATCACCTATATTGGCAAAATTTGGCTCGCTTCCAACCCAATATTCACCCATTGCTTAGTTTTCAAGGGATTTCAGATGTGAGGAACTTCCACCTTAGGCCCCGTGACTTAACATTTTCCTTATGACTTAGGAATACTGATGTTCCCAGGATCTTCCTCACCTTCCTCTGTGGTCACATTGTAGCATTCCAGAGCATGGAGCAGTTGTATTCTCCAGTCTAGTTGTACCCATGCGACATGATCTTCAAGCATACTGAATATTTTAGCTTTGATCTCTTGTAACACTTCGTCAATACAATCAAATCCATCCTCAAAACTAAATGTTAACAAAAAAAATTCCTTCAAAACATCCCACTCTACAGTTCAGTGTCGTAGCTTTGTTTCTAGATACCAGTTCATCATAATAGTATCCAACGTGTGGAAGAATATATGAACCCATTCTGCCTATGGTTCCTCTCCCCTTGCCTTCGTTCATCAAGCCATATGCTCACGTAGATCATCCTTCCCTGTATACTTCTCTACATACCCAAACTGTAGCTTCATCATTCGTCGATATTCCTTCCAATCTAAAAAGTTGTTCTTATGTGTGCTCCACCATCTGGAAGGTGTAGCCCTCAGTGCAAGGTCTAATGCCTGGAATCGATGTTCCTCTCATACATCCCTTTCAAATTTATCTAGAAATAAATTGACATCTTATAAACCATCATAATACGGTAAGTTGCGTATCTCAGTGACTATGCACTAGAGTGACTTAGTGAGCATGTAACATCGCAACAACGATACCTAATGCAATCTGTTCTGCCAGTGTTCCAGCTCCTCATCTAAATCTAAATTGGAGGAGTTGTCCTTCTCCCAAGTAATTTGACCATCTATCGTAGGGATGGTCCAATCCTCATCTCATGCAATAAGCTTATACATTTGCTCGATATCATCCTCCTCATAATAATCTTGGACTGGTTTCATATATCACGCACCCTTTGCCGGATCTAATGGAACAATAACCTTTAGTTCCTTCTTTTCAAATGTCATGTTGTGCTTCTTGAGGTTGATTAATTCATTCATATCAAATGCCCAATCAATTCCAAGCAGCGCCTGGTATGGATTATTGTCATCCACTATTTCAGTTACTTCAAACTCAGCTATGGTGCACACCCCTTCAATATCCATGGTCACTCCATGTAGGCATCCCATAGGAATAATCTTTTGCTGATTTACCATTCTTAGCTGAATCGGGGACCACTGTAGTGCTGGTTTTCCCATTCTTTTGCAAGTTTGTTTTGGTAAGACATTTGCATCAGATCCCAAATCCAGGATTACTTGGTCAATTTAAAATTCTCCAATCTGGGCAGTCAATCTCATTTTCCACTCAGTCCTTTTCTTACCCTTGTCTACTTTGTGCACTACGTGCTGTTCAAGAAGTGGCTTATCCTTGCCAGCACAGTTATCTATAAATTCCTACAATCCCTCTACTACTTTTTAGTCTCTGAGGAGCTTCATGCAAGTTTGTAAGAAAGATGTCAACAATGAGGGATTTGTTTCTTGCACAGTACTAATTTATGCAGGTTTCTCTGTACATGTACTCTGATCCCTTGATGTAGAAACTCTTGCGTCCGCGAAGCTCCTTTTTTCCTCCATAAAATTTTCCTTCACTTTATTCACATCAAATTGAACCTCCTTATCAGTAGCCTTGCGTAGCCATATATTTTCCTCTGGTTGTTTCCCTTTATCCTCCCCAGTAGTTATACCACTCTACGTAACAATATTAACAATAGGTCCATATTCGCACAATTCTGATCTCATCATCTGGATGTTCTGCGTAGGCTGGATATTTACGATGAGCACAGGACAATCTTCGATGACATGATCAAAATTTCGACAATGTTGACAAGAGGGGTGTGTCGTATTATGAAAATCTCGTGCAAAGTGACCTTGTTCTCTGCAATTGTAACAAATGACCTAGCCATGACCTCTTCCAGCTCCTACCCCTCGTCCTCTTCCTCTTCCTTGGAATCCTCCATGCGCTATAGTTGCGCCTTGATCCTGCTGAAGACATGCCTCCATATGTACCCTATATGTTGGTTTTTTTTCCATCATTAATTCATAACTTTGACAACTACACTCATCATAACCTACAAACTTATAGAAATTGCAAAACAGTTTTTGAGGATTCTACACAAACTTTTGCAGCAATTAACAATTGTTCTTCATATGTTTTCCCATGATCTGGTAGATAGTGCACCAAGGTACCACACCTGAACCTATTCCAGCAGTATTTTCTGGCTTCAGGGGAATAGGACCTCCCCAAACTACATAATTTTGATACACTGGGCAATGATCCTTATTGTGACCATGGACTTTACATTTCAAACACTATACTTCCGCACGGGTCTCAGCCTAGACTTCCTTTCGCTTTTTGAGACTCTGCAATTCCATATGTAGGCTAGCCAACTGCGACCGAATCTGTTGCACTCCAAGATTTGTATCCTGAATAAGTGAGGCTTCCAACTTCATAGAAATCTCTAGTGCCTTAGCCTACGTTCGAATCTTTTGCTGCGACAATGGAAATCTCAAATGGGGTAAGAGTAAAGCAATATACTAATCCTTGTGCCAGTCATCCGTGATCTGCATGTCAGCATGTTAGAGTAGACATTTCAACCTTTGATTGAAATCCCACGGAAACTCATTTACATTATGCTTAATTTCCTTAACCTCAGTTACAGATTGGGCTTGCGACTTAGGCTTCCTAAATACATTATTCAGCGTGTCCTTCATATCCTTCAATGTCAAATCTAGATGAGTCAAACAATACTTAATATACGAGCTCAGCACTCTATCCTGCAATGTTGTGACTAGCTACGCTTTCTTTAGGTCATCATCCATTATTTGTTGTGACTTCCACACAACATCTGCCACAAACCAAAAGTGTTCAGGGTCTTCTATCCCCAGACCCTTGAATATGGGCATCTTCATAGTGTTCACCATATTGAATAGTGGAGGTGGAGGTGGAGGCGGAGGTGTAGGTGTAGGTGTGTGAGGTGGAGGTGATGGCGGAGGTGGAGTGGATGGATGTGGTATTCCCGTGATACCCTGATTTACCGTTTGTGGCGCACCTTGAGGCATTTTCAGACTACTACTTTCTTCATCACTATCAGACACTCCCAACAAAGGACTGTACTCAGCACCTGAATCTAGATTTCTTCTGAATGGCTTTCCACTTCGTGTAGTTCCCATCAAATCTCGACTAAACATCAATTTAATGGCATAACCTGTTTCTCACACAATAGCATTTTAATCCAGGTTTTCAGGGACTTCAGATACTTACCTCTTGGTCCTTTGAAAAACTGGCGTTCAGCTTCACTATAACTAACAGATGTGTCGATCGCGAACTCAGTAATGAATCCACCCAAAATACTATTGATCCAATAATCAAAAGCCCTCACGATCTTTTTTCCTGACCCTTTCAGACGTCTCACTAGCTTTGGATTCCAAACAATAGGGTTATCCAACTTCCACGTACCTTGGTCGTCTGCCAATTTAGACAACCATTCGTATAACTCACATGGAAAAGAGAAAAAGAAAATTTCATGTTCTTTTGTATACAGGTATCTATTCAACCACTCTTCCTTCGACAGGCGTGGATTCCTGTTTTCTTGGGCTACAAATTCATGCAACTTCCAATCTATTCACTTCTTAATCACTTTCTTAGTCAGTATCCACTTATTTCTCATCACATATTCCTCAAATAGATCTTAGTCCTGACAACGGAACCATTTGTTGGCTTGAGGGGGCTTGGACCCAGGTTCAGAGTTAGCTGCACTAACCAACAAAACCCTACACTATCGGCCCTTTCAGAAACAACCCGCGTAGCACAGGAAGTAGTCTCACTTGAGGTAGTATTAGGGGATGCTAGAACCAGGTTTCTACATCCAAAGGACTATGTGATGTTTTTCTGTTACTTTTAGGGATTTAATCCAACCTTCATGAACCCTAACCCTTAAAACCCGAAATTTACAGTAATTAATAGATAATATGTTCAAACTCCACCCCAATTATTCTAAACATTCATAACATCAAGTAAACTACTAGATCTACCATTTTCACGTATTTATTAAGTGATTTTCAAGATAATTGCAGTAAACAGAGTGAACATGCAGTGATTTCAAGAGTAAAGAATAACACAAATATACACAGATAATGCTCCAAAAAAACCTTTATTATGCTTAGATCTTAAATTACAGACTCTTTCTACCTTGCGCACACAGCTACAGTGGCCTATGCACTTAGTTGCAGACTTACCAAGGTCTCCACACACATAGCTACAGGAGCCTTCCCCTTCACCTAAGTATGAAAAACAAACTTATTCCTTAGATCAATTACCCATACATAGACTTAGATTTCTTTCATGACACTCTATGAATCCTTTTTATATCATTTTCTATTACAATACGATGATTTGCGAACCATGGGCGAGTCACAAAACAACTTAACTTTTAACAAAATAAGGGGCTTTTACCTTCCTAAAGCCCCTTTGACTCCTCTCTGCCTTCGCACTTCGCTACTCAAAATGCAGAGACTTTACAATAATAACAATTTTTTTTACAAAATTGACCTGAAAATCACTTAATAAATGAGCAAAACTGGTAGATCTAGTAGTTTACTTGATGTTATGAATGTTTAGAACAATCGACGCAGAGTTTGAACATGTTATCTGTTAGTTACTATAAATTCTGGGTTTTAAGGTTTAGTCTTCAGAGGTTGGAATAAAGCCCTAAAAGTAACAGAAACACATCACATAGTCCTTTGGATGCAAAAACCTAGTTCTAGCATCCCCCAATACTACCTCGGGTGAGACTGCAGCTTGCACTATGCGAGTTGTTTTAAAAAGGGCCGGTAGTGTAGGATTTTGTTGGTTAGCGCAGCTAACTTTGAACCTAGGTCCAAGCCCCCTCAAGCCAACAAATGGTCCCTCGGGTGAGACTGCAGCCAGCACTACGCAGGTTTTTGCTGAAGGGCCAATAGTGTAGGGTTTTGTTGGTTAGTGCAGCTAGCTCTGAACCTGGGTCCTGCCTCAACAACAGAAAACTGAGACTTCCAATACCCAATCCACTCCTAGGACACAAATATGTTCTTCCACCATGCCACATTATGAATCTTTCATTTGTAGGTACAATACAAAGATATAATGCGATGTGGTTTCAAGCGAAATTTGTAGATCTAGTTATGGGAATTTTTTTGTGAATAGGTTGAAGGAATCATGCCTTCAATGGTTCAAAGACCATCCCCATTTTCCGTTCTCAAAGATATCGTTGCACCTAAATAAAGTAGTAATTCATGACATGGAGACTGAATTTGGCATAGGTTCATCTGTAAAAAAAGGTTAAACCAAAAATGCCTAAGAACTACAAGAGATTCAGTTGTAATCAAACAAAGAAGGATAAAAAACTCTCGCCTGAGCAAAGCCTCAAAGGAAGGCTAGTTGATGTAAGTTTAGAAGTATGGAAAGAACTTGTAAAAACTTATGAGAAGTTAGATGAACAAAGGAAGTTCGGTGAGGAGAGTACCCTATTATTTTAATTTGTTCATAAGATTATATCAAAATTCTTAAATGATTTTTAGATTTTATTTGTGCATAGTTAAATTCAATTAGTATATGTTTCATGGCAACGCCTCCAAGGCTAGGTTTGTAAAACGAAGTGCCACACATCACAGAGGCCACAAAGGTCTAAAGGCCTTGATTTCTACTTTTGTAAGTATATTTAATATGTGAAATGATGTTTTTTTTATTTCCTAGAAAAAAGTAAATGTTTTCATATTAACTAGTTTAACGAGTCCATGTGCCATCTTTTGACATGAGGAGAAATATGGTCTTCATCCAACACACTTCAAAAAGGACATGTTACAAAACAAAAAGTGGACCAACTTTTCTATTTGGATGGAGAACAAGGTATCAATAGTTGACCTTCAATAATTTATTTGGATATTGTTGTGTTTATATGTCAATATGCATTTCTTGCAACATAGAGTAGAGGAAACATATCCTTGTTTTCCATATTTAGCCAATGCAAAATGTTGTTCATTCTAATTGTAAAATTTGTTTTAAGATGGTTGGAACATGATAAGGTAAATGGCATCCTCATAGGGTAATATATCGGTGGAATTTTTCCCACCATATCGATGGAATGTTGCCCACCATGCCTTTCATTAAATAACTAGGGTCCTTTAATTATTTACCCTTCCAACTCTTCATTCTTCTTCATTTGGGATTCCATATGGGCACTAATGTAGGCCATGGCCTTATCCATGCCTTCCAATTGACTGGCTAGGTCTCTCATCTTCTTCCTTGTCTCGTGAATCTTGTCACTATACCACCCTCTAGGAGGAGGATAGTTATCCATGGCTTGATTGTATCTAGGAATTCTCAGAATTGCCAGAATTAAGAATACCACCACACAGGAAAATAAAACAACAAGAGGATTGGAGGGACAAAGCCTATTTTAGTATTTTACAAGACCAATCAACTCAACAATATCCAATTAGAAAAAAAAAAAAAAACTAAAATTACAAACCTATTCATATTTTCAATAGGGAAAATAGGTTCATTACCATCCATATATGACCTATAATTTTGCCTCTCTCCCCATATAGATGTTTAATTTTATGGACCATATTTTACAACCATATAATTTATTGCATTTTTCAACATGTACTCAAGCATATTCATCATTAACCATTAAACAATAGAGTACTAACATTGTTAATTTTCTTAAGGATAGAAGTCTTTGTTGTAGATAATTGAATTTTAAAACATTTTCACATTGCATTCGCCCCATATCATCATAAGAAATTATGTGGAGAGAATATTAGCAATAATAGTGCAGTGGAACAATCATAGGTTTGTCATGATATCTTTGTCATAGACCTATCATGATATCTCTATCATAGGTTTGTTATTATATCTCTGTCTTAGGCTCAACATATCTCCTTCGTATCTTTGTCATAATGTTTTCTCATATCACAGATAAGAAGGCCCAAAGAGGTTATTGTCATACCCAAGAACTAAGGCCCATTAGAGCACTGTCACACCATGTTTTCTCCTAGAGATAGTTCCTGGTTGAACAAAAGCAGTGCCTAGGACATCCACAAAATTTCTTAGAACTTTTTAAAATATTTGTTACAATATGATTTTTTTAAATGTGCCCAGATATGTTGTATTTCATGTGTAATAGAACCTAATATAGGAGATAAATATTTATACCAAATTAGCCTTATATTAGAAATTGCAGGCTTTAATTAATCTGTTGAAAAGCATAATCGAAAGAGGCTAGGGTTTTTAATTTTATCCTTCATATGAATTCAAATTTAAAACCCTAAGATGAAAATATGAGTGATTTAAATTGAGTATGGAAATGTAGAAGCAGTGGAGAGCTTGTTAAGGTGTCTCTAAAAAGAACCACAAGTCTTTTTTGTAACTTATAAAAGATACATATATAATTTTGTAATTTGTTCAAATAAACCTGCTATGATCATACATGTGCTTCATAGAAAGAAAAGGAACATGAAATACGCATAAGAAAATCAACACATATTGCAATATACCAATAGAATAGAGTTAAAATAGCGTTTTTTATTATTCTCTCCAAGGAAGTTGAAATGATTACACAAGTGCTCAAAAATGCCAAAACTTTGAACCCTTTCTCAGTGTTTCTCATGTCTTTTAAATATTACATAAAACCAGTTACAAAGTAACTGTCAAATAACTACTTAACTATCTCTTAACTAAAGTCTTTAAAATATTACAAAATAAAAGTTTCACATGCTTATGAATTTGTATGACTAGTGGAACATTGAATTTGAGGATTGGTGCATGGTTCCACATTTTGAACTTTGACTTCAATAGGAGTAATCAACCTTTCACATTTCTTCCAAAGTACTGGATCTGAAAGTGTACACAGGATCATCTTCTGGAATGCAACTTTCAAATTTTATAGCTTTGTATAATTGGCCTTTGTAATAAATTATGTTTTCATCAATCACGGAAGGTTGAAATCCCTCTATAGTAGTTTACCACAGTTCTCCCCTTCAATATTGCAATCTTTTTATGAGTCATATCTTCCCTACTTTTGATAACCAATAGTTCGTTTTCATATAAATCCCAAGAGATTAAGTTCATTTGTTGATCCAAACAACTAGTTAAATTAGCTCTCATCCTCTGATCAAATTTGGAATCAATTTATCTTTGAACTATTTTGAGTTTATTTTCAACATGAATACACAGTATATTCCTTTCATTCAGTTTTCTAATCTCCATGATTACGATAACTATGTATGTAATATCCACTATCCTTGATTTTGTTGAATATTTATCATTTAAATACTTAATTATCTTCTTAGCCTTAAGTGCTTCCTTTTGTACCTACTTCTTGCATGTATGAATACTCATTTCAGATCCTTTTTATTATGATCTTTTCTTTTGAAATTGTTTGAGTACTCCCATATAAAATGGATTTGTTTAATAATATCATCCCAAATAATTTGTCTGGCTTCAATTAGGGAAATATTACCCTTCATCTTGGATTTCGAATATTTTTCCTCATCCAGAGTAGCTTTGATTTTAATGATCAATTAATTAACATTCTCTTTTATCATATTTAGTTGTCTTTCCTTCACATCTAGTTCTTCCTTTGTTGGAGTCAAATTATCCTAAGTTTTCTTCCATCCATATTCTGAGATCTTGAGCTCTGCCATTACTCTTGTTAGTTTTTCTAAAGGGTCATCTAATTCAGCCGAGACAACAATGGTACAAACATGGATTTTGATTTATTGTTGTAAAATTTGCACATGTTCCTATAAAACAATAATTTCTTTGTTCATGTCAACTAACTCTCTCATCAGCTGCTCTTTTTCTTTTCAACATGAGCTAGCTCAATTGTTTGAGCATGCTTGGTAGCAGGAATTTTCAACTTTTTCCTTAATGTGTGCATTTCAAATCATGTGTTTTGTAATAGGGTTTTGATATCTTCCCTATATTTTGGATCTACTTTGAATTTAAAAATTAGCTTCTTATACTCCTGTTGTAGCCGCTACAAAAACACCCAAAATTTATAACTAGTATATCTAAATTTTGTGTCCCCCTATGCTTTTCAAGGTCTTAACGGATATCCCTATTGATCATACCAGTCAAAAACATTTGATAACTTGGCCATCATCAAAGCTACAATTGTTGTATGATTCATGAGGCACATTATCTAAGCTTACTTGTCATGCTTCATCTTCAACACTAGGGTTTAGGGAATTTTGCATTCATTCATTACCAAGGATATTGAAACATTATTCCTCCATCTCTATTTATTTGAGTGGAAAGTATCCTTTTGCGATAATTATGTGTGCCTCTTGTATTTCAAGGGTTTTAAATGAAAATTCAATTAGAATACAATGCTTATTACCATTAGAAGCAACTCTAAATGGGAAGCAAGTATCATTATGTCAAGATTTACAAGATGCAAAATAAGCCATCTGTAGTTGAATTTTGGAATACTGTCGTAAGGCTCAGTTGGGCTCCATCCACTCCTGATTCCACATGCAATAATGAGTTTGAACTCCCCTTCATTTTGAGTATCCCTAGGCTCCTTTCTCTATGATCTCTTAGGGTGTGATTCCTCATTTAACCTATCTAGTGACTTGCGACCTCCTATAAGCACCTCTCATGGAAGTCACAAGTTGCATTCAGAGTTGGCATTGGTTTCTTGATGTGATCTATAATCATGGCATGCGAGCCCTACTTAGCCCATCACATGTGATAGATTCAGTTTGCAAGTCCTAAGTGCAACCTCCTCACTCGAAACTAAACTTGTGACCTGCAACTAGCCACTAAAATTGTGATATGCAACTTACTCTAGGCATCTCATTCCCTCTAGTCGAAAATCTTATTTCTAGTTCACAGTCATTCGACTCTGTAATCTAAAAGTGTGACCTACGACTGGACTATCCCTAGTGAAGGTCATAAACACAACACACATATTTAAATTTTGACTAGCCTATCTAGCCTCTACTAATGTGATTTGTGGCTAGTCACTAGATCTATGACTTGCAACTAGTTACAAGATTTGTGATTAGACCTCCCTATTTTTGCATCTTATGATTGTGGTCTATTTCTATGTATCTTCATATTCATGTCACTTCAGCTTCCCGACCCATTTTCTTCCCTATATGATCTGTAAAATGTCAGGGATATTCCATTGGAAAGTTTTTCACATCAGATCTAACAATATTATATTAAAACTCTAAAAATTCTCCACTATTACAATTTATTAAACTTTAAGATTTGTAGAGTTAACTGTAATTATTGCATGCATACAAATGGAAATTATGAAAAAACATAGAAAATGATAAAATAATATCGCACACACATAGGATACAAGATATTCTCTCTGGGAAACCCTTTCGAGAGAAAACCCAACTGGAAGGTGAGGCCGCTTCGCTCTCTTTCTCTATCTAGAAATATGGTTGTAGGTACAAAGAAGTAATGTTTGTGGCTTGTGGGCTACTATAATGCACAAGTCCTCTATGTGTGCTCTACCTCCTATCTCTCCTGGCTATCTTTCCTTATATATGGAACAAAATTCTCTTGAAATAATGGAATGCCTCTTCCTCCTAGTGGCCTGGTTATAACACATCCCGATAGCCTACTAGTGGTTAAGTTTGAATAAATCAGCTCTTAGCTAGAGTTACAAAAATAGAATATTCTAGAGTATTTTACATCACAAACACGTGGATATCCCCTTTTCCATGAATAATTGGGGTTGGCATGGCATCCTCCCAAACTATAGGTGTAAAAACAAGAAGGGAAACTTCTGAGTGGCATAAATTTTGCATACGGACTCTTATTGATGCACTTCTTGCGCCTTTGGAAGGGTATATGTGTGTAGAATAACATGAAAAGGTTCTACACTAAAACATTAAATTTTTACCCCCCAAAAAACATTGTTTGATGCCTCAAAACACTCCCAGAAGGTTTTAGACCCTGTTTTGCCAAACTGGGTCCCACTAGTAAAAACGGTCCCCTAAGCTAATTCCTCCACTTTTTCCACCCCAAATGCATCGAGATGGATGAAAAAAAATATAATGATCCAATTTGGATCACACCTCCCCATTTTGGGAGGCCTTTGGTCCCAAAAAGCTTTTACTAAATGAGGTGAGGATTTTTTTCCTCCACCTTCTCTCTAGTGTACCATTTAGCTTTGCCTAGAAGTTTCCCCTTCAACCCAATCTGCCAAAGGTCATGTTGCCATTGTCTTATAGTTCTACACCTCTTCTACAAAATTGTATCTTCTATCAACTCTGCCTAAGAGTTTGGTGCCAAATCCTCCACAGAAGGTAGGACATGTTCCTCTTCCTGATTTAACATGGAAGGCTCATAAAGTTTCAAATTCTCTACATTCACAATTGAGTAAATTGGCATATATGGTGGTAAATTGAGTAGATAGGCATTATCACCCACCTTTTCCAGTATCTCAAAGGGACCATACCTTAGAGCCTTGATTTTCTTACCACACCCATGAAACCTCTCCTTGTTCAACTGTCACCATACTTTGTCTCCCACCTTGAATGGTTTCTCTATTTTGTGTTGATCATGTTTGGCCTTATAATTCTCCTGCGACTTCTGCAGTGTTTCATGTACTTATAGATGGATCTACTTGATCTACTCTATAAATTTTTCAGCTCTCAAATGATCTCCTGTAAGATCTTCCCTCACTCCTCCTTGCTTCCCATATGCAATATCCAAAGGTGAAGGTGGAAAATATCCAAAACAAGTCTCAAATAGGGACTTTCATGTAGAAGTGTGGACTTATTTGTTATAAGAATGTTGTATTCATACTATATTTTCATCCGAGGTCTTTGGAAGCTTCTGGTTGCATCCCCTCAGAAGTTGCACCAAAGTCTCGTTGGCTACTTTTGTCTACCCATCTGTCTATGAATGGAATGTTGTAGATCTCTTCAACTTTGTGTCCATATTCTCCCACAATGTAGTCCAGAATGCACTGAGAAATCTTGTGTCCCTATCTAAAATGATGCTCCTTGGTATCCCAAAGTGCACCTAGACCTGTCCAAATAAAAATTTTGTTGCTTATTTTCCATTGATGGTACTTTTACAGGGCATCAGAACACACATCTTGCTAAACCTGTCAACTACCATGAATAGGTAGTCATGTCCCTTCCTAGTTGTCGGTAAACCTCCCACAAAGTCCATGGAAATGATTTCCCAAGGATGAGTAGGTACAGGTAAGGGATGATATAGACCCTGTTTCATGTTGCTAGGCTTGTTGGTATAGCAAATCATGCATCCTCTTATGAACCTAACTACCTTCTCTTACATCTTGGGCCAATACACATACCTCTACAACTTAGCCAGAGTCTTCCCTACACCAAAATGCCCTGCAACCTTGGAGGTGTGAGCCTCTCTAATCAGATGCAAACACTCACCTTTAGGAGCACATAGCTTATCCAACCTATAGAGTAACCCATCCTAGAGATGCTCATCAATGGTGTTGTCACCATTATGCACATGACTCTAACTCTACAACTGCTGATACACCTCCTTGAAGTCCTCATCTTTTGAATATGCTTCTCTGTAAGCATCATTGGTGAATGGATCCATGTGAATAAGATTCCACAAAGTTTTAATCTTTGATGTGGGTGGCCTTGAAAGAATATAGGCCAACTTGTTTGTGTTGCCCTTCTTATACTTGATCACCAAATGAAACTGTTATAAAAACCCCATCCACTTGTAATGCCTGGTCTGTTGTAGCTTACTTTGGGCTTGCAAGTACTGTAACGGCTCATGATCTGTGTGTATTGTTGTCTCCTTTCCCATCAGATAGTGATTCCACTTATTCATGGATTTCACCATGGCATAGAGATCCTTAATATTGTAGGTAGGGTAGTTAATAACTTCCCCATGAAATACTTCATAATGGTAGCAAATGGGCCTTCCTCCTTCAATCAAGATAGCTCCCATAGCATACCCACTCACATATGTCTCCACTTAAAAGGGCCACTAAAAGTTTTGTAATGCTAGAATTGGTGCTTGACTGATCTTCTTCTTTAGCTCCTTGAAATCATTCTGCTGACCTTTTCCCCACTGGAAACTCTTACCACTTGCTGTTATGGTGTAGAGAAGTGTTGCTACTGCTGAAAATGAGGCTATGAATTTCCTCAGGTATTGTGTTTCCCAAATGAAACCCCTGACCTGAGAAACATTAGTAGGCACTAGCCATTTCATGATGGCATCCATCTTGGAAGGATCTATCTTCAACTCTCCTCCACCAATTACATACCCCAGATACACCAAGGATTGTTTCACAAACTTGCATGTCATGAGATTTGCTAGTAGTTGGTGCTTCTTCAATGTTTCTAGCACCCACGTCAAATGTGAAATATGATCCTCCCAAGTAGCACTATATACTAGTATATCATCTAGATAGACAATAACAAATGAATCTATAAAACAGCGCAATACATCATTCATTAATATCATAAATGTAGCTAGTGCATTACATAGGCAAAATGGCATAACTAACAACTCATACAAAACATGCCTAGTTTTTAAGGCGGTCTTCCATGTATATTCTTCTTTGACTCAAACCCGTTGATATCCAGGCTTCAAGTCCAACTTGGTTAAGTACTTTTCTTGTTGCAACTAATCTAGCATCTCATCTATACTAAGTAGGGGGTGTCTGTTCTTGAGCGTTATTTTATTCAGCGCACTGTAATCTATACACATCCTCCAAGTCCCATCCTTCGTTGGCACCATGATGATGGGTGAACCACATGCTGATGTACTCGAACAAATAACACCCTGTTTTAGTAGCTGGTTCTATTGTTTCTTCACCTCACTTGATTCTATAACAGACTAGTTGTACGACCCAATATTTGGCAATGGAGAGTCTGACAATAGATAGATCTCATGCTCCACTTCTCTCTTAGGTGGTAACCCTTTACGCTCTTAGAACACATCCTTGTATGCTTGTAACAACTCCTCCAATTGTTGTTTTTGTTTCTTATTACACCCCTCTAGGGATTCCTTTCCTCTTCTTGACTCCTCTTCATATTGAATTTCTCTTAAAAACAATAAAACATGCTTCTTGCTGGAATTGATCAGTTTCTTTGCTTGGATGGCACTTACCAGGGAAATTTTTGACTTGCCTTTATGCGCATTGATGATGAACGATTTTCCATCATTGATGAGCTGGTACTAGTTATTTATCCTCATGAATATTTCATCACGCATGTATATGTATGGACTCCCAAACATGACTCCACATACATCAAGGGGAACCACATCCAGATCTACTTCATCAATAAAATCAGCATTGATAGAAAAAACAATTTTGCACTATTTTTCTACCTTTAGCTCTGCATCCTTATTTACCCATCCCAGTGGATATGGGTTTGGATGATCACGAACTTGCAGCCCCAACTTCTTGACCAGCTCTATTGCAATGAGATTCACCTATGATCCTAAGTAAAACAGAGAATCAATGTTTGTCTTCTTGACTTGTATCTTTATAGGGAAGAGTTTGATCATTACTTTCTCTTCTTGTTGCTGAAGGCTACTCAGATTCATCTCCTTATGCACTGATGTACAAACAATCTTCTCATCCACTTCCGAGCTGCTTTCAAATTGTTTTCTTGAATCAATGGCCATGAGATCCTTCTTCTTATTACCTTTCTTATTGTTCTTCAGTTTTAGCTCTGGATGCAACTTCCAACACTTCTCCTATGTATGGCCATCAATGTTGCAGTAGTTGCTGTGGTTGCTAGGATCTTTGCATTGGTGTGTTGTGGCTTCCATATTTCTATCTTTTCCCCCTTTTTTGTTCTTCTTCCCCTCCTTAGAAGCTTCATGTTTATCCTTCTACTTCGATCCACTTGATTGCACTCTTTTCATGCCTATGTTCTCTAGGTATTGTGCATATACACATGCCTCATCCACCGATTTGGGCTTGAACAACATCACTTGCTCACGCTAATGGTAGTGTAGACCCCCCAAATACTTGAGGAGTACATCTGGGTTCTTTGGAGAGATACCCAACATTATATCCATCTTTCTGAATTCTGTGGTGTACTACTACATGCTTTGGCCTGTCTTTTGCCTGAAGTAATGCCAAAAGATCCACTGGTCCTCCATGTACCCAATGGGATAAACCTGTGACTTAATTTGGGTTTTGAAATCCTCCCACTTAGTCACTAAAGGTTCTCCCTCCATCCTCAGGGTTTCCATGTGGCTCTCCCACCAAGTCAGTGCATGGCCATTTAATTTTAGCCACGCGAATGGGATATTTTTCCCTTCCTTGATCTAATGGACATTGAAATAAACTTCCAGTTGCCACAACCAATGATTTAGCTTTAGAGCACCGATATCTCCATGGTACAACTTGATATCAACTTTTGCTTCCATTTTGACCAAGGATTGATTCACGACACTTGAACTGGGTTGATCTTTTCCAGGTTCTTTCTTCGGAAGGTTCTCCATGTCTTCCCGATCTCCCAATCCCCCTTCTAATTTCTCCTCTGCATTTGAACCCCCATCTTCTCCAAATATCCCCAACTTATTTCTTAGGGCCGCCATGAGGAGGTTTACATTGCAGTTTATATCCACAACTTGTTGTTCAATCCACAAAAACCTCACCTCTGTAGGATCATGAGGTTCATTTACAGTTTATCGGCCATGATTAGGGTTTTACAGTTTTCGACCCCGTCGACCTAGATCCGCTGCAAATATCCACAAACACCCAAAGAAACATGCTCTGACACCAAATAATCCATTAACTATCGTGGATATTCCACTTGAGAATTCGTCACAACAGATCTAATAATATTATATTAAAACTCTGAAAATTCTCCAATATTACAATTTATTAAACTTTAAGATCTTAGACTTCACTGTAATTAGTGCATGCATACAAATGGAAATTATGAAAAAAATTAGAGAATGATAAAATAATGTCACACACACATAAGACATAAGATATTCTCTCTGGGAAATCCTTTCAGGAGAAAACCTAGTTGGAAGATGAGGTCACTTCACTCTCTTTCTCTGTCTGGAAATATGGCTACAGGTACAAAGAAACAATGTTTGTGGCCTGTGGGTTGCTACTATGCACATATCCTCTCTATGTGCTCACCCTCCTATCTTTCTTGGCTATCCTATGGAACAAATTTCTCTCAAAAGAATGGAATGCCTCTTCCTCCTAGTGGCACGGTTATAACATAGTTCGATAGCCTGCTAGTGTTTAAGTTTGACTGCATCAACTCTTAACTAGAGTTACAAAATAGAATCTTCTAGAGTATTTTATATCACAAACACATGGCTAGACCCTTTTCCATAAATAATGGGGGCTGATGTGTCATCCTCCTGAACTATAGGTGTGAAAACAGGAAGGTCAACTTCTGCGTGACATAACTTTTACATACAGACTCTGATTGAGGTGCTTATTGCGCCGTTTGAAATTTCTGCACATGTAGAATAGCATGAAAAAGTGTACACTACAGTGGAAAATTTTAACCCCCAAAAAAAATCGTTTGATGCCTCAAAACGCTCCCAGAAGGTTTCAGACCCTATTTCATCAAATTGGGTCACATTGATAAAAACAATTACGTGAGTTGATTCCTCAACATTTTCCACTCCAAATGCGTCAATATGGATGAAAAACAATATAATGATCCAATTCGGATCATTATACCTCAAATTTATATGCATATTTACCATTTTTATTTTACACCTAGACTCGATCCTTCTTCATCCTTTACATATCCCTCTTATGCCCTCATTCTCCAAAGTGGCCTTTCCTTGCAATTAATACACCTCTAGTGCAACTTGCAATTGCTTCTCAGACTTGAACCTTCACCCTTCACCATTACCAGCTGAGATAACGACTTACACTTTGAGCATGAAAAGGACTCTATGGCCCCTAATTTTTCTTTCCATTACCAATAGTCATTGTTTGGCCTCTATCATTGCGACCTATGACTAGACTTGGCATTCTTTTCTCCCTTGAAGTTGTGACCAACACTATGACTTGAAGATGCGACCAACACTGTGAAGAGGAAATGTGACCAACACTGTGAAGAGGAAACATGACCAACATTGTGAAGAGGATTTGCAACCAGCACTGTGACTTGAAGATATGACTAGCCTCTGCTGATGTGATTTACGACTAGCCTCTACTATTGTGATTTGTGACTAGCCTCCATTGATGCGATTTGAAACTTACTCACTACCCTCTACAGATGTTACTCGCGACTAATACTATTCTCGTCACATGTGAGAAAGCCAAGTTTCAATTTGAAACTGCGATTGCCACTAGAAATTGTGATTGCGAATACAAGGGTAATGTTGAAGCCTCGAAAATCGCTGCAACAACATCGGGGAAAACCACCCAGTCTGGACCTTAAAGGCAGCTCCTTTTTCGTTTGGTGTGGTGGCTCCGACTAGGAATAATGGGACCAGTTTCCCAATGATTGGTAAATAAGATGGATAAGTGGTTGATTCTATGATATCTAATGATAATGGATGAATGATTTAATCTAAAAGTAAAATTATAAACAACTATCCTATCCCGGGAAATTTCTGCTTTTAGTGTAACTTTTGATGCTCTTTGTCCACAAGCAGGCATATAGATGGCTCTATTGATAAACAAAGATATTTATTCATATGATAATTACTTTGTTCAAGTAGTTGAACAAAGTAATCAAGAAAACATTATTACACTATTCTTCATATATATCATCGACATAAATATGATTGAAAGAATAACATTCCTTAAACATTCAATAGTGATAAGCATAAGGACTGCTGTTGAAACACATACATATATCCAATGATAGCAAGATTAAACAAATGCCGATTCACATAAAAGAATGACACAAGAGCATAGATAATAGTACCATATGTTATATGGATCACTCCTGATATCAATCACATTCAAATTCCTTCTTCTAACTTAGAAACACTTCCACAAAAGGCAATAGTGCACATGTCATCAAAGCTTTCTTCATTAAAATTCAGAATGCTGGCCCAGTATTCATAAAAAATAGATCAGAAGCACAATAGTGTGACTTACTGATTTGAGTTTATACAAAAACTGAGGACCCTTTCTAAATGCATGAAAGGGCCTATAAATACTAATTATTCTAACTAATTACAAAATAATAATGCTATTAATTGGTACAACTATATTATGAATATCTCCTCAAAATCAGCTTGTTCTCAGTCGGTAGCATGATTCATTGTTTCGAATGATCTCCCTTCGGCTTGTGCTGGCAGATAGCAAGCATCGGTTGCAATTCTGGAGGGCGACTAAGACGAGAATGCAGTTGGGCTGAGTATGTGGCATCATGGATTTCGGGAATCATACAACCGATCGCATCGGTTAAACATTTGAGTGTGGCCCTTTGACTGTATGGTTTAATTAAGAAAAACCAAAAGGTATCCCAAGTTAAACTTTGGATGCCGGAAATTAATCTTCCATTCTTTTCCAATTCTTGATTGCATGTTTGTTCCAAGGCTTTGGCTGACGTCAATTTACCTGGAGTGCACTGTGAAATCATGTTAGACAGATAAAGAGTGTCATTGATTAACTCAATTAAATTACTGGTAGATACTCGGCATCTTGAGGTTTCTCTTTCTGCTTTCATCAGTTGTGACTGCCATTCTAGGAAAAGAATGTCTTTGTGTGACTCTAGAATTTTGGGCAGATTCATGGCTTGTCCTTCACTGGTGTCTTGCCAAGCAAGAAAGTTGGTTAAGGTCTCATCGGCCTGTTCTAAATCCTGCCTGGCATCGACTGATTTATCAACTATTGATGTAGTAATCTCACAAAGGGGCTCAACCAGAGAAATTTTATGACATAGCAGTCTTAGCTGTGTAATCAATGCTTTATTTATTTGGAGAGCTTCAGTTCTGAACTCTGTTGGTTGAGGAAGACTTTTGAACTTTTCTACTTCTTGTGACAGTTGAGCGATTTTCTCATCCTTGGTCTTGCTCATTTGTTCAATCATCGCTTTCAATCTGGCCAACGCTTTAGATAATTCCTTTTGTTTCCGCACTGCGCTTAAGTCTATCCTTTGCTTCTCCTTAAGCAATTGCTCATTTAATTGATTGTTTTTCTACTGCTGTATTGATAGTTGCTGTTCTAACTGTTCTATTTTTCGTTGTGCTTCGGACACCTGTGACTGTAA
Organism: Pinus tabuliformis; assembly: GCA_031772625.1. NCBI lineage: Eukaryota > Viridiplantae > Streptophyta > Pinopsida > Pinales > Pinaceae > Pinus > Pinus tabuliformis. The sequence goes on from CM062808.1 coordinate 635,335,863, forward strand.
TGAAACAATTGTTTGATCTCTTTCCTTAAGTAGATTGCTTACTTCCGAGGCTTTATCCATGGTGGCTGCCGAATAAGCTCCGACATACTAAGAAAGTTTTGTAAGGTCATCGGAAGGGTTAAATTCCTCCTTCCACACCACATTAGCCATCTCTGTTTGTTCTGGTAAAAGGGAAGATTGATCAAGTCTCCTCCTTTTCCTCTGTCTTTTCACCATAGCCCTGTGTTTGGGACTGTAAAAGACATCTAATGGTGGTATGTCTTCTATCTGCAAAACAATCTGATCGGATGGATCTTTAGGAATTATTTCTGCATCTTTGCTGATGGATAGGCCGTTGGTCCCTTCAATTGGAACTGTAGTTGTTGTTGTTTCTTGACCGACTGTTACTTGAGGTGTGCCGAATCCTTGTGAAGTCTTGGGATTGCTTATAATAGAGTCAAATTGTTGCCACTCTTTGAGGAGTTTGGGATCAATTTGAGCCTCTAGATCGATAATTTCATTGTCCTGCTTCTTCTCTTTCTCCTCCTCTGTCTCTTGTTCTGGCTCTTTTCCCTTTTCGGGAATTTTCTCTGTAGCAGGAGATTTGTCAATAATTTTATGTTTAGGTTCACTTGACTTAGTTGTTGGTGTAGTAGCTAAAAAATCCAGAGGCAAAGTTTGCAACCTCTGTTCTCTGAGCCTATTGAATTCTACTAGTCCTTCATCATTATATTTCATTTTTGCCAATGTTTTCACCTGAGACAATGATTCTGCTGAAGAAAACAAGTCGTCAAATTCATCTTTTTCATGATCAAACTTCGTAAGTTTGGCTTGTTCAAGCACGTTATAGGCAACTTTCCGTGGATCGAATTGCCTGTTAGGGATGGTTGCAAGATTGAGCATATTTATTTTTCCTGTCTCCTTCTCCGCATGTTTGTAATCATGTAGGGTATAAACACTGCATCTCAAAGGAAATATAGGCCATGACTGCTTTTTAGAAGTCCTAAGAGTTTTGGATGTTCCTGCTGTTGTTATTTGGTAAGATAACTCTCAAGCCAACAGCTTATCAGGTACATACAATGGAAGGACATGGGGTCTTGTGAGGCTTCCATACACCCTTATATATGTGAACTTGTTTTCCCCGAACCAATTCCCAACAGCAATCAAGTCAATCTCTGCCTCCTCGAAAATCCTTGGGGCAGGCTTATCAAAAATGGCATAATAGATAGGAAACATGAAACCATTACAGATTTGATACAAGTGGTCTTTATAATGCGCCTTCCATAACATCTAATGATAAATGTGGACTGGCTTAGGGTCTTGTGGCATCCATCTCCACCCAAGTATCGGGTATTCGGAATTAAAGCAAAGCATATCCATAACATAAGCACTGTAATAGAAAGGGGGAATGGTCCTGGTGGTTTTACGTGAATTGAATCTAAAATCAAGAATTGCAGAGGCTAATTTATTGGATGATATATTCGCCCAACCATGACATAACTATTAACAGCCACTTCCATTAAAGGAACCATTTCGATAGTAAACTTTGCTGAATCATGTATTCCCCATATCCTACACATCATTGCCCCAGTGTAACAGTAAGGGGATGACAAGGAATCCACGGAGTACTTACCCGATGATTCATGTTTGTGCTTTGCGGGATTCTGTCTCCATTGCTTAATCGGGGTCGATTCCGTCTCGTTCTCTGCTACGAATTTCTCCGAAAAAGCTTTGTTGTATTTCTTTTCAGGTTCGGGAAGATGATACATCTTCCTTAAGTCATCAGGCTGAAATGAACCAAAAACTCTTCCGTCAACTGTGAAAAATGTTCTATTTGAAACTGGAATTTGTTCCACCACCCATCTAACTACATCAGTGTATGGAAGAATTTTCTCCCGAGCTGCTATCCTATGCAAATACGAGTCGGCTAAATCTTTCAAAGAGGCTTCTGATTTATTAGTTGAGTCTGCAGTACCTTCCTCTGACACTTCCTCAGGCTCCTCTGCTTCAATTAAATTATAGATTCTTTTCCAGCTTGTATTTCCAAGACCGAGACATGTAGTGTCTGAGATTAGGCCCTTTTTGTTTGGTCTTGGATCGCTGGTGGGTTGGACTGTTATTGTAGGGGCCACTGCTGCTGTGGATCTCTTAGATTTCTTTCCCATTTGCTTAAAACTTTTTGTTTTGGCAGAATACTGCACAAGGAATGAAACCAGCGTGATACAGGGAAATAGGTAGCATGAGCCAATATGAAAGATTTATATCTATTTAGCAAATAATCAAAGATTATAGTAAAACTGCCGCAGGTAGAATTTAAGTGGAAAATCTCGGGAAAACTGCTTCATTAATTGGCCGCTTCACCTGTCAATCATGATAAGGGAGCTTTTAAATATCCATCATAACGTTTATATGGTGAATGATCGATTCAAGCGTGGCTTAGATTTTTGGCGGATAATCGCATTTGATGATTGGTGACGTGAACGGGAAGGTTTAAATAATATTCCAAAATATTGTTCAATCACCAAAGGTGGTATAATGCATGCCAATTTTTAATATGCTTTGAAATATGCGCCTTGATTTAATGCATTGCAATCAGGAATGGGCTCAGGTCATATTACTTATGCCATTGCGAAATCGCCGATCGCCGATGGCGATACGCCTTATCGCATCGGAAGATTTGAAGGTGTCACAATTCATGTATGGGGTTGCTACGGCCGATTGCCGATAGCGATACCTTTTATCGCATCGGAGGAATGGGGGAGGTGCTTTATATATACGATGTGCTTTGCCTTTCCCCGATATCCGATAGCGATTTCCCTTTTCGGATCGGAGTGATTAAATGGGTCTTTTATATATGTTTTTCTTATTATTACGATATGCGATCTTGCGATCGCTTTATCGTAATAATAAAAAGCTTTATGATTATTTAAAAGACCTATTTTTATTGTTGTTCAAAAGGTTTATTTTAGAATATATCATTTCCATTGGACCTTTTGATGAGGGTTTTTCTAATAATGAGTTAATACCAATTTATTCACACATCTATGTTTAAAAGGGACCCATTTCAAATTATGATTTTAAAGAACAATTTTATGAAATGGGGGGTTGTTGTACAGCACCACAATTGGCGATTCACTGGGAGAAATAGTTATCTCTGAGAAATGTTAAGATACTTAAACTTTCTTAATCTGAAAATCTTATCTGAGCGAAAAAATTCTAATATAACTAGGCAATCATAAATTCTGAATGTAATGATAACTATTTCTGCTATTTTCTTCTCATGTTACAATTAAATACATTCTATGTTTTAAACTAGCCTTAATTGGTTGATAATGATAAAACAAAAACTTTTCCAACTTAGCTTTATAATGACTCCTCTGTCATAGGTAGAGCCTCTGCTGCCAGCAAACGTCCATAGTCTTGACAGGGATACCTTTTAACCATTTGATCGTTCATTATTCCATCCATTTCAAAGTATAATTAAAAAGAATGAATCCAAAAATATGTCTTCATATTTTTGTATCATTTTTTCTTTTTCCTTATTTTGTAAGATAAAAAGCCATTGTCCTAGTTTGATGGCCAGCTGTTTGACAATGCCATTCACTAGTTGTAATTTAACTGAACAAGCTGGCTCGTGATGAGACCCCTTGTCTTATTATTATAAGCCATTACCCTGTTTTGATATGCAGTATTGGTAATGTCAGTTGAATTATTTCCTTATGATCATGGTAAGCAGGCTTGTAATAAGACCTCTTATATTTTGTAACATACATATTTTAGAATTACACTCTGAGTAATTATAAACTTTGATGCATGGGATGAACAATTTTCTCCTTAAGAGAAGATGGATGACAGGATAAGAGTTGAAGATGCTAAGATTGAATCAGTTTCTATTTTGTATTGATAACCATTTTTAGGCTGCTTACAAACATTAAAATGATTTACAGTAATTCTAAATCTTGAGAAGATTTCACAAAAATAAAATGGGGTTTCAGAATCTAAATCTACCTAATTTCCTAGAAAGTCTCCTTTCGTTTAAGGCTTCCATTTTTAAAAGCAAATATCAGAACTATTTCTTTTGAGAAACTTTTTCAATATAGCAAAGACCAATGGAAAGCTTCTTACAACTTTATTTTCTAAAATCCTAAAAAGTATAAGCTATATACAGAAATTTTGCTGAAAATTGAATATTTACAAAGGGAGAAGGGGTTACCTCCTCAATTGAAGAATTTTTTCAAGATAAGGTCGTTAACAGGAAGAGAATCTCTCTTCCCTGATAGATCTTGCAATATGAAAGTAGAAGGGCCTATCTTCTCATTGATTTGAAATGGTCCGAGCCACATTTTCTGGAACTTAGTGTGTTTTCCTTTATCCTCATGGGCTTTGTCCCATTTCAAAACTAGATCACCAACTTGTAATTGCTTTGAACTGGTTGAAGTTGTATCAAAAGATGATTTGATAATTTGCTGATGTTTTGCATGTATAATCCTGGCTTTTTCCCTTTCTTCTTCTAATTTTAAAATTTGATCATGTCTTAGTTGAATAGAAGATGAGGGACTTTCTTCAATAAACTGCACTAAAGTTAGAGATGGAAGTACTAAATTTGTTGGTATGACAGCTTCCTTTCCATACATTAGATTAAATGGAGAAGTGCCTATGGAGGATTTTTGTGTTATTCTGTCGGCCCATAGTGCAAATATCAAAAATTTATGCCAGTTTTTATGATTCTGCTCAATAGTTCTCTTAATCATTCTAATAAGGTTTTTATTGGTGGATTCTGCCAAACCATTACCTTGAGGGTAGTAATTTGCAGAATAATTCAATTTAAATCCCCTTTTGATTGTAAACTCAAATATAGAATTTCCAGAGAAATAAGATGCATTATAAAAAACAAGAGCGTTTGGGACACCAAACCTGGTAATAATGAATTGATCTATAAATTCCATAATTGCCTCATAGTTCGTTGTCTTCAAAGGAATTGCTTCAACCCACTTAGTAAAGTAATCAGTGGCAGTAAGGATATACTTATGTTGTTTGGAAGAATGGAGAGTAATTTCTCCAATGATCTCGAATCCCCATTTCTCAAGAGGTTGTTCAATGTTAACTGGTTGCAAAAGGAAAGCTGGCTTTCTTTGTCTTCCACTGGATGTTTGACAACTTTGGCATTTCCTCACATATTCATGAGTATCTTTGAACAAGGTGGGCCAATAATACCCAACGTGAATGATTTTGTGAGATGTTGTATCAGCTCCAAAATGTCCTCCTGCTGGTCCATCATGTAGTTCCTGCAAAACTTTTTGTGCTTCAGGTTTTTCTAAGCATCTTAATAAAATTGAATCATAATTTCGCCTAAACAATACATCATCTACAATTGTGAAGTTTTTTGCTTTCAACCTAATGGCACATTTGTTTTTATAGGAGAGATTAGAAGGAGCATACCCATTTTTTAAATAGAAAATCAGATCTGCATATTGCGATTAAGGATCTGTGATACTTATTTGATTGATTTCTTCAGTATCCTCTGTACTTTCAGGTTCTTGAATGTTGGATGCTCCTGCTAACAACCTGCAAAAACCTTGGCCTTTGACAATCTTTGCTGGCTTGATTTCTAAGTCATATTCTTGTAATTCTGTGACCCAATTTGCTCTCTTTTCTCCTAATTCCCTTTGAACTAGTAATTGTTTTACTGCTGAAAAAGGAACTATAACTTTTGTGTGAGCTTTCAAGAGGAAGGGCCTATAGTGTTTAATGGCTTTGTACACAGCGAAGGCTTGTTTTTCAACTTCCGAATAATTTAGTTCAGCACCTTGAAGATTTGAGCTGTAAAACGAAATTGGTGCTTCCAAGTTTTGATCATTAATTTGAGTCAACACTGCTGCATAAGACGAAACGGATGTGAGGATATATAGTATGAAATGACTAGAAAAATTGGGGGTGCTTAAAGCAGAGGCATTAATGATTGATTTTTTGATAGAGTCGAATGCCTCTTTTTCTGTAGGTCCCCATTTAAACACCGAATTTTTCTTGATCATTGTTTGCAGTGGTAAAATAATCTGGGAAAAATATGGAACAAATCTTTTGACAAAGTTAATTTGACCCAAAAATGACTGCATGGATTTTTTATTATGAGGGAACGGAATTTCAGAAATCTCTTTAATTCTATCTGGATCAATATAGATACCATCTTTTGAAATAATGAAGCCTAAAAGCTTTCCTTGTTTAAGAGCAAAAAAGGACTTCTTTGGGTTAAGAGAGATACCATACCTTCTACAGCGTTCAAAGATTTGTTTTAAATCATGTAAATGATTAGACCTTTTCTTGGAAAATATAGTAATATCATCTAAATAGACAACTACTGATTTATTGAGCAATCCTTTGAATGCTATGTCCATTGCTCTCTGAAATGTAGCTCCTGCATTGATAAGTCCAAAAGGCATTTTTTGGTAAGCATAAGTTCCCCACTTAGTTCTAAAGGTAGTTTTAAGCCTGTCATCAGGATGGACCAATATTTGGTTATATCCTAAAAAACCATCTAAAAAGGACATTAGTTTAGAACCAGCTACCGAATGGAGTGTCTGCTCCATGGTAGGTAAAGGGAAGTTATCCTTTTGGCTTGCCTTGTTGAGATTTCTGAAATCGATACAAATTCTAATGTCGCCATTTTTCTTTCTTACTGGCACCATATTGGACACCCAGTTTGAATGCCTGACAGGAAAAATTATCTTAGCCTTTAAGAGTTTATTTAGTTAAGCCTTTATTTGACTCTCTAGGTTACGATGAATCTTCCTTAGCTTCTGTTGCACTGGTTTTTGTTCAGAAAGCATTGGAATAGTATGCTGAATGATTGATGCATCGTATGTTTTCAAATCATCATATTTCCAAGCGAGGACATATTTGTTTTTTGCTAACAGTCTAATGAATGTTGTTCTTTCTTCTAAAGAAAGTCCTAATCCCAAATTTATGTTTTGAGGGTTTTCCTCAGTACCTAGGTTTATCCATTCAAATCTTAAAGTGGAACTCTGGAGCTTTGAATTGGTCACCTGTTTAAAACTGTCTTTAATATCATAAAGATCTTCAAGCTTGACCACTGGTTTTGGTATTGAGTTTTCCTCTTGTTTTTCTTTCATTTGAAGGTCATGATCACTTTCATCAATGATTTGGTCATCATAGGACTTATCAGAAGTCAAGAAGTTTAAAATGTCTTAATCATGATTGAACACTCGCCAATTGGTGACATTATCGGGAATTGATGGTCTAAAAATTAACTCTACTGAAAATATATCTGCGCTGTAATCTTCGGATGGTAGGAGTCTGGAAGCAACATTAGCTAGCAGGTCTGCTGCTGAATTTTGAGACCTAGGGATGGGAGAAATGTTGAATGCTAAAAATTGAGATATGAGTTCTTGTACCAAAGACTAATAGTGTTTGAGATGACCAGAAAGGCAATGAATTGAATTTTTAACTTGTTTGATAACAATTTCTGAATCACCAAATACTTTCAGATATTGAACTTTGAGACCAATTGCTTTGTAAAGTCCTTGAACTAAGGCCTCATACTCAGCTGTATTGTTTGTGCATTCAAATTCCAATCTGCATGATAACATAGTTTTTTCTCCTTAAGGGCTAACTAAAATACATCCTGCTCCTACACCTTCACTGGATTTAGACCCATCAAAGTATAGTGACCAAAATAAAGAATTATCAACATTTTTATTTACAGTTTCCTGAGCAATATTAACACATCTTGATCTATCTGTTTGTGAAAAATTTTCAATTTGGGATGTGAAATTATTAACTGAGAAAGGAGAGGGTTGGGCGGTGAAATTGCCAAAGAATGATTCGGATGAGTAATTTCCCAAAATATTGTTATTGAATGCTATTGGTTGATTTTCTTGTTCAAATTCAGTAACAGTATGGGTCATGTGTTTCTCTCGATCGATCTTGATCTGATTTGGCTTTCCTTTATAAGGTAGCCACATATGGGACCAATCGGTGGAAATATAACCATGGAGTTTTTCAGACCAATCTCTACTTAAAATCAACCCATAGAATTCAGGTATATCAACGATTAAAATATCAATTCTTTGAACCACTCTAGGATCAGCTAATAACCTGATAGTCACTGAGTTGATTTCCCCTAAAACCTGGACCTTAGTTCTATCCAACTGTACAATATGAATTGCAGATTTTTGGGGTTCAATGTTTAGTTTGGAACAAACTGAAGCTGGCATTATATTAGAGGAAGCCCCTAATTCAATTAAACAGTTGTGTAGATTTCTATTATAGATCTCATAGGTCAAGAGGAAAGGAGGAGTATGAGAATTTGATTTATCCCCAATTAAGACCGCATCAGTAGCTTCCACTCTACTAGGAGGTGGTTGGCCTGAATCATTAGTAGCTTTGGACAATACAGCATTAGGGAGAGGTGAAGAAGGTACAACATTTAGCTCATTAAGAAGTAATTTCTGTTGATGCTTGAGTTTGCTAAGTTCAAACATAGTAATATTTGCCTTAGTTTTCTTCATATCTTTGATAATATTGTAATCCATAGAATCTGTAACTACTAACGTCTTAGATGTTGAAGGCGAATTTGAAGATGATGGCTGATTTTGGGATGGTATTGGCGCGGATTTCTTTGTGGGAACCTTTTCTTTAGTAGTAGTGGTACCTGCATTCCTTTTCTTCGAAGTTACCTGAACAGGTTCAGGAGTACCTTTACTTCTGGTAGTCACAGGAAAGGCTTCTTGTTCATTTTCTGTATCGGAGTTGGGTAAAATAAAATCCCACATCCCATGGCATTCAACAGTCTCTTCTTCTTCAGGTTCTGTGGATGACAAGACTACTTCATCTTCTTCTTCCTCTTCGGGATCTGAGTCTGTGTTGGATATAGCATTTGGTGGTTTTGATTCAGGTTTCTTAAAATTCCTAAATGGCCTTTTTGTTGAAGTTTCAGCTACCTGCTTCTTGATTTCGACCATTTCATTTGACATAGTCTTGAGGACTTTTTGTAAACCTTCCATATCATATGGATCTTTAGGGGTTTTCTTCTTTGAATCATCCTTGAAAGAAACTTTTTTAGATTTTCCATCTGCAAGAGAAGCGTTCTTTTCTAAAGAAATAATGTGTTTCTCTACAGCAAGTGCCTCTTTCATGTTTTCAGCTAAATTTGGTTTTGCAGCCCTGTCTACGAAAATAGCTATATTTGAAGGTAAGGATGTTATATACCATTCGCTTCTGATTTGCTCACTTGGTTTAGAGGCGATTGGAATCTTATTCAGGAGTTTATTAAACCGTGAGTTGAATTCCTTGATAGGTTCTTTAGATTCTATCCTAAGATTCAAGAGATAATTAATTAATGTTGCTAAAGATCTATCATCGCCATACTTAGTAAGAAACTGTTCTTGGAAAATGTTCCAACTAGTAATGGATCCAGAGGGTAGGGAAAAATACCAAGACCCAGCTGATCCTTGTAAGGTATAAGGGAAAAGCCTAACAACAACATCTTCCTCTATCACTCCTTTCAAATTAACTAATAACATGAAATTATTAATATGTTCTTCAGCTTGTGTTTTAGCATCTGGATTAAATTTCAGTAACCATTTTTCAGGAGAATCAGGCAATGGGTGTAATGGTGCAGGCATGGTGACCACACCAGGACTATTCCATGGATTCTGAGCCATTGTAAAACTAACAGCAGATGATATTGCTGATGAAATTCTAGATGTTTGAGAAGGAGTTGATATTGAGGATTGAATAGGTTGGGATGTTGAAGATCCTGATCCCTGTTGAACAACAATATGTAATGGAGGAGTGGATGGCTGACTTCGCACTGGAGAAGATGAGACGGAGGACGATGATGAGAAAGTTTCACTGTCAGATCCTTCAGTGTTATTTTTTGCCCTTTTCGTTTTAGGTAAAGGTAACTCAGTAGGTTCAATATCGAGCTTTCCGCTTTGAAGTCTGGTGAGAGGGTGAGGTAAATTAAATTGTGAAGTCTCACTGCCTTGAGATACCTCAGATTTCTATGGTGATATTGAAAATCCTTGAATTTTATGGATCAGAGACTGAACTTCAGGGGACTCAAGACTTAATCGTTCTGAAGTATGGTGGGTTTGAGCATTTGTAGTTGACTCCTCTTCTTCTCGTTTGAATACTGGAGTTCCAACATGCAAACGGGAGGTTCGAGGTGAGGTGGAGGGAGACTTACTCTCAGAATGGGTTATAGGTTTGGATTTGCTCGCCATTCACAGTTCAAGCCCTCCTTCTAGTGCCAAAATTGTTGATGCCTCGAAAATCGCTGCAACAACATCGGGGAAAACCACTCGGTCCGGACCTTAAAGGCAACTCCTTTTTCGTTTGGTGTGGTGGCTCCGACTGGGAATAATGGGACAAGTTTCCCAATGATTGGTAAATAAGATGGATAAGTGGTTGATTCTCTGATATCTAATGATAATGGATGAATGATTTAATCTAAAATAAAAATTATAAACAACTATCCTATCCCGGGAAATTTCTTCTTTTAGTGTAACTTTTGATGGTCTTTATCCACAAACAGGTATATAGATGGCTCTATTGATAAACAAAGATATTTATTCATATGATAATTACTTTGTTCAACTAGTTGAACAAAGTAATCAAGAAAACATTATTACACTATTCTTCATATATATCATCAACATAAATATGATTGAAAGAATAACATTCCTTAAACATTCAATAGTGATAAGCATAAGGACTGCTGTTGAAACACATACATATATCCAATGATAGCAAGATTAAACAAATGCCGATTCACATAAAAGAATGACACAACAGCATAGCTAATAGTACCATATGTTATATGGATCACTCCCAATATCAATCGCATTCAAATTCCTTCTTCTAACTTAGAAACACTTCCACAAAAGGCAATAGTGCACATGTCATCAAAGCTTTCTTCGTTAAAATTTAGAATGCTGGCCCAGTCTTCATAAAAAATAGATCAAAAGCACAATAGTGTGACTTACTGATTTGAGTTTATACAAAAACTGAGGACCCTTTCTAAATGCATGAAAGGGCCTATAAATACTAATTATGCTAACTAATTAAAAAATAATAATGCTATTAATTGGTACAACTGTATTATGAATATCTCCTCAAAATCGGCTTGTTCTCAGTCGGTAGCATGATTCATTGTTTCGGATGATCTCCCTTCGGCTTGAGCTGGCAGATAGCAAGCATCGGTTGCAATTCTGGAGGGCGACTAAGACGAGAATGCAGTTGGGCTGAGTATGTGGCATCATGGATTTCGGGAATCATACAACCGATCGCATTGGTTAAACATTTGAGTGCGGCCCTTTGACTGTATGGTTTAATTAAGAAAAACCAAAAGGTATCCCAAGTTAAACTTTGGATGCCAGCAATTAATCTTCCATTATTTTCCAATTCTTGATTGCATGTTTTTTCCAAGGCTTTGGCTGACGTCAATTTACCTAGAGTGCACTGTGAAATCATGTTAGATAAATAAAGAGTGTCATTGATTAACTCAATTAAATTACTTGTAGATACTCGGCATCTTGAGGTTTCTCTTTCTTCTTTCATTAGTTGTGACTACCATTCTAGGGAAAGAATGTCTTTGTGTGACTCTATAATTTTGGGCAGATTCGCGGCTTGTCCTTCACAGGTGTCTTGCCAAGAAAGAAAGTTGGTTAAGGTCTCATCGGCCTATTCTAAATCCTGCCTGGCATCGACTGATTTATCAACTATTGATGTAGTAATCTCACAAAGGGGCTCAACCAGAGAAATGTTATGACATAGTAGTTTTAGCTGTGTAATCAATGCTTTATTTATTTGGAGAGCTTCAGTTCTAAACTCTGCTGGTTGAGGAAGACTTTTGAACTTTTCTACTTCTTGTGACAGTTGAGCGATTTGCTCATCCTTGGTCTTGCTCATTTGTTCATTCATCGCTTTCAATCTGGCCAATGCTTCGGATAATTCCTTTTGTTTCTACACTGCGCTTAAGTCTATCCTCTGCTTCTCCTTAAGAAATTTCTCATTTAATATATTGTTTGTCTGCTGCTGTATTGATAGTTGTTGTTCTAACTGTTCTATTTTTCGCTATGCTTCGGACACCTGTGACTGCAATGAAACAATTGTTTGATCTCTTTCCTTAAGTAGATTGCTTACTTCCGAGGCTTTATCCATGGTGGCTGCCGAATAAGCTCCGGCATACTGAGAAAGTTTTGTAAGTTCATCAAAAGGGTTAAATTCCTCCTTCCACACCACATTAGCCATCTCTGTTTGTTCTTGTAGAAGGGAATATTGATCAAGTCTCCTCCTTTTCCTCTGTCTTTTCACCACAGCCCTGTGTTTGGGACTGTAAAAGACATCTAATGGTGGTATGTCTTCTATCTGCAAAACAATCTGATCAGATGGATCTTTAGGAATTATTTATGCATCTTTGCTGACGGATAGGCCGCTGGTCCCTTCAATTGGAACCGTAGTTGTTGTTGTTTCTTGACCGACTATTACTTGAGGTGTGTCGAATCCTTGTGAAGTCTCGGGATTGCTTATAATAGAGTCAAATTGTTGCCACTCTTTGAGGAGTTTGGGATCAATTTGAGCCTCTAGATCAATAATTTCATTGTCCTACTTCTTCTCTTTCTCCTGCTCTGTCTCTTGTTCTGGCTCTTTTCCCTTTTCGGGAATTTTCTTTGTAGCAGGAAATTTGTCAATAATTTTTTGTTCAGGCTCATTTGACTTAGTTGTTGGTGTAGTAGCTAATAAGTCCACAAGCAGAGTTTGCAACCTCTGTTCTCTGAGCCTATTGAATTCTACCAGTCCTTCATCATTATATTTCATTTTGGCCAATGTTTTCACCTGAGACAATGATTCTGCTGAAGAGAATAGGTCGTCAAATTCATCTTTTTCATGATCAAACTTCGTAAGTTTGGCTTGTTCAAGCACGTTATAGGCAACTTTCCGTGGATCGAATTCCCTGTTAGGGATGTTTGCAAGATTGAGCATATTTATTTTTCCTGTCTCCTTCTCCGCATGTTTGTAATCATGTAGAGTATAAACACCACATCTCAAAGGAAATATAGGCCATGACTTCTTTTTAGAAGTCCTAAGCGTTTTGGATGTTCCTGCTGTTGTTATTTGGTAAGCTAACTCTCGAGCCAACAGCTTATCAGGTACATACGATGGAAGGACATGGGGTCTTGTGAGGCTTCCATACACCCTTATATATGTGAACTTGTCTTCCCCAAACCAATTCCCCACAGCAGTCAAGTCAATCTCTGCCTCCTCAGAAATCCTTGGGGAAGTGTTATCAAAAATGGCATAATAGATAGGCAACATGAAACCATTACAGATTTGATACAAGTGGTCTTTATAATGTGCCTTCCATAACATCTGATGATAAATGTGGATTGGCTTAGGGTCTTGTGGCATCCATCTCCACCCAAGTACCGGGTATTCAGAATTAAAGCAAAGCATATCCATAACATAAGCACTGTAATAGAAAGGGGGAATGGTCCTTGTGGTTTTGCGTGAATTGAATCTAAAATCAAGAATTGCAGAGGCTAATTTATCGGATAATATATTCACCCAATCCATGACATAACTATTAACATCTGCTTCCATTAAAGGAACCATTTCGATAGTAAACTTTGCTGAATCATGCATTCCCCATATCCTACACATCATTTCCCTAGCGTAACAGTAAGGAGATGACAAGGAATCCACGGAGTACTTACCCGATGATTCATGTTTGTGCTTTGTAGGATTCTGTCTCCATTGCTTAATCGGGGCCGATTCTGTCTCACTCTCTGCTGCGAATTTCTCCAGAAAAGCTTTGTTGTATTTCTTTTCAAGTTCGGGCAGATGATACATCTTCCTTAAGTCATCAAGCTAAAATTAACCAAAAACTCTTCCGTCAACTGTGAAAATTGTTCTATTTGAAACTGGAATTTGTTCCACCACCCATCTGACTACATCAGTGTATGGAAGAATTTTCTCCCGAGCTGCTATCCTGTGCAAATACGAGTCAGCTAAATCTTTCAGGGAGGCTTCTGATTTATTAGTTGAGTCTGCAGTAGCTTCCTCCAACACTTCCTCAGGCTCCTCTACTTCAATTAAATTAGAGATGCTTTGCCAGCTTGTATTTCCAAGACCGAAACATGTAGTGTCTGAGATTAGGCCCTTTTTGCTTGGTCCTGGATCGCTGATGGGCTGGACTGTTATTGTAGGGGCCGCTGCTACTGCGGATCTCTTAGATTTCTTTCCCATTTGCTTAAAACTTGTTGTTTTGGCGGAATACTGCACAAGGAATGAAACCAACGTGATATAGGGAAATAGGTAGCATAAACCAATATGAAAGAGTTATATCTATTTAGCAAATAATTAAAGATTATAGTAAAACTGCCACAGGTAGAATCTAAGTGGAAAATCTTGGCATAACTGCTTCATTAATTGGCCGCTTCACCTGTCAATCATGATAAGGGAGCTTTTAAAATCCATCATAACGTTTATATGGTGAATGATCGATTCAAGCGTGGCTTAGATTTTTGGCAGATAATCGCATTTGATGATTGGTGACGTGAACGGGAAGGTTTAAATAATATTCCAAAATATCGTTCAATCACCAAAGGTGGTATAATTCATGCCAATTTTTAATATGCTTTGAAATACGCACCTTGATTTAATGCATCGCAATCGGGAATGCGCTTGGATCATATTACTTATGCCATTGCGAAATCGCTGATCGTCGATGGCGATACGCCTTATCGCATCAGAAGATTTGAAGGTGCCACAATTTATGTATGGGGTTGCTATGGCCGATTGCCAATAGCGATACCTTTTATCGCATCGGAGGAATGGGGGAGGTGCTTTATATATATGATGTGCTTTTCCTTTCCCCGATATCCGATAGCGATTTCCCTTTTCGGATCGGAGTGATTAAATGGGTCTTTTCTATATGTTTTTCTTATTATTACGATATGAGATCTTGCAATCGTTTTATCGTAATAATAAAAAGCTTTATGATTATTTAAAAGTCCTCTTTTTATTGTTGTTCAAAAGGTTTGTTTTAGAATATATCATTTCCATTGGACCTTTTGATGAGGGTTTTTCTAATAATGTGTTAATACCAATTTATTCACACATCTATGTTTAAAAGGGACCCATTTCAAATTATATTTTAAAGAACAATTTTATGAAATGGGGGTTTGTTGTACAGCACAACAGGTAACTATGACTAGGAAGTGTGTCTGTGAACACAAGGAATATGAAAGGTCATAGGGAAGGTGGAAATCCACCTCCCCATTTGTATAAGTATACCATCATCCCTCATTTAGAGGAGAATTTTTAGCACCTTAGCTAGGAATAGTCTTAGATAGTTGATTTGTCCTTGAGGAGCTAGAGGCATTCAACTCTGCCAGCTAATAGGCCCTGAGTTATGGTGAGGCTAGGGTTTTTCTTTGGAAGATGGTATGAGCAGCCCATATTCCCCTATTAGGACTTGATGGTTTGCAGGACATGTACTTGTATTTGCAGAAACATTAATAAGAAGTTCTCCTCATTATCGACTGTCTAGTATTTCCGTCATGTTTGTATGTGTGTTTTCATGTGGGTGATATGTTAATGAAATAGTTCATGGCCTTTGGCTTGCATGTCTACTTTGAATTCCTTTCTTATTATACACTATGGAGATAACTTGTTGTAAACTAATTTTCAATTAATCTTTGGCACTTTTCTATTCATGTATGTTGGAAATGGTTTTAGCTCACTAATCCTTCTTGTGGAATGCCTCTTCTTATTTTTTTCTATTGCATTATTGCATCATGTTCTGTAAGTTTTCAATCTTGGGTTGACTTCATTCCTATTATCTGAGCATTCCTTTCTTTCCCTCACTATAACATCTCCACATTTGACAACTAGGAGCGAAACATCATGATGGCTTTCGGGCCTACATACCGAATAGGGCTCCTATCCCAAATGGTGTGAGGTCTAATTGGGACTTCACACTAGACCTCACACTAGGGAGAGCCCTATAGAAATTCCTTGTACATTCAAATTGCTTATTGTACTTTACTAAAACAATAGACTTGAATCTACTCAACTCATCAGCAGAAACAATTAAACGATCGTGAAATCATGAAGCATAAAAGATAAATAATTCAATCAACACATTACATAATGACTTCTGCGGAAAGCCACAGCTAAAAACCCATGTTATTTGTATATTGCATTATCCAGAAAATATGAGAAGATTACAATGCTTTTCTCAACTCCGAGCAACCTCTGCACTATCTCTTTTGTCTCACGGCTTCCTAGACAAGCCCATGCCAATACTTAACCAATTAATTAGGGAAATTTCTCAAAGGAATTGTGAAATCCATCATAGGCCTTCCTTTGACTGCATGCACCACCTGTTCAATTCAGATGATTATACAACTGATAGTACACTGTCCCTGAACTCCAATCTCAACTAGGTAACTCCCGAATCTGATATGCATAAGTTATTTATGAGTGAGTCATTAGTTAACAGGTTTATCACTACAAGCAACACCACACTACTAGACCTCCCACTAGTTCCTCGAACAATTGGAACTAGTTTAACTGCCTTTAACTCAATGAAACTGAATTAATTAATTAAAACTCAAAATAAACTCAACCAGGGCTCCTATAATATAGGAGACAATCTACATGACACAAGTTAGACCCTCAACTCAAATTAACTGAGCCAACTAAGTCAAATTAACTAACTTAACCATTTTTTAGCTTGATGGGGCCTGACCCAGGTTCAGCCTTTTCTGAGCCAACCAACAAAACCTTAACTGTTGGCCCTTTCGGCAACAACCTGCATAGCGCAGGTTGCAGTCTCACCCGAAGCAGTATTGGGGGATGCTAGAACCAAGTTTCTGCATCTAGAGGCTTGTGTGATGTGTTCTCCCTGTCCTTATGGCTTAGATCTACCTTCACACACCTTTAACCCTTCCGAACAGATAACTACTACAAATCTATCTAAACAGCTTCTAGATCTTTGTGAAGGTCCCTAATTATACTTATCATGCATGAAGATTATAGATCCACTACTTTTACGCAACAAACAAGAATTAATTCATGTAGATCATAACATAGAGTGAAGATATATAATTTTGCAGAAGTAAATAATAAGACACATATGCACCCAACTCAGCTCAAAATAGTCTTTATTAAGTATAATCGTTCAATTACAGATTTCTTTTCCCTAGGCACTCAGCTGCAGGGGTGCACACACTCAGCATTTAGACTTACCAAGGTCTCCACACACTTAGTAGCAGGAGCCTTCCCATTTCGCCTAAGTACATGAAACAAACCTTTCTTTCCTTAGCACCTTGCCCTTACAATGATTATTCTCTATCTGATACTTCTTAAGAGTCGTTATGACTCATCTATATATATCATTTGCTTTACAATACCATGGTTTGCAGACCATGGGCGAGTCTCAAAACCACTTTATCACCTACCCACATAAGGGACTAAAGCCCCTTTGAATTCTACTAGCTTTGCGTTTCGCTTCCACATTTCGTGGAGACTTTACATTCGTTACAAAAATATATTACAAGATTGACCCAAAAATTGACTCAACTGACCCCAGGCACCCCTTCCCAATAGGGCCCCAACACAAATTCAGTGACTCACCCTCAAGTCACTCAGCTGGCACAAAAACCTTGGCTTGGAGTTAACTAAACTCCACCTTCAACACTTGCAAGTCACTAGTACCCTGCACCGCAGCTTACTACACTTCCTTGACCAGCTTCTCTATTGTAGGGCCTTCCACCATGAGGCCCATTGTCTATTGTGTTCATTGGATAGTCCTCAACTTATATGGTACTGACAGAGTAAGCTGACTTGCTTCTTTTGTCCATGACTATGTCCTAGCCTTCAAGAGGGCCTCTTTCCTCTGTAGCTCCTCAATATGTGTTTCTAGTTGTTTCCCTTATGTCAAGCGAGTGAAGTGCTTGACTAGCACCAAAGTGCCCACAATCGCCCTGAGTTCATCAAATTGTCACTGATTTTCTCGGATATATGTTCCAATTTTCTGCAGAGTGGGGTCCTCCTGTAGAATTGTCCATAGTTCCATTGCTTGCTGAAAGATCTCTGTACAACCCTTGACTGATGCATCTAACATGTCCATTCCCTATTTGATGGCTGCTCCACGCTGCTCCCGGACTTCTAGCGGAGTGGTTGGCTGTAACTTCAACTGTAGCTCTGAGATCTACATTTGTAACTCAAATCAGACTCGCGTGACCTCCTCTTTTTATTCTCTAACTACAATGGCCAATTTTTGGATCTTCGCTGGTGATGCTGCATCTTCGGGAATATTAAGTTTTGGCAGCGCATTACATGCTTGTGTAATGGCTGCCTCCAAGTTTTGGTTACGCATGGCCAGTTCTTCCTTTTCCTTTAGCGCCTGTGCCTTCTCTGCAAATATTTTCTCATTGTTCATATTTACTTCGTTGATGACTAACAGCGTGCACTGCTCCCTAACCTTGACCTCGCCTCAGACCCCCTGATGCAGTTTGTGGAGGGTCTAAATAGGTAGTGCGACTAGGTTGACACCCACATCCTTGACTTGTGCAAGCTCGGTGTTCACCTCTTCTACCTATGCACGTGATCCCTCTGGTAATGGTATAAGTCTGAGGCCCAAAGTTCTATCTATCTCTAGCACAATGGTGCTTGCTTGTTGTAGGCTCGCTTGAATCTCGCTCGCTTGTAGCCATCTTGTTTGAATATTAAACTTGTGCAGATCTTTCTACATGTTCCCTAGTGCCTGCTGGTATTGTTGCTCGAACTGTGTCCATAGCTTCATCATTGTATCGCAGACCTTGTCGCCAATCTCATCTAGGTCCCCCTCAGTGAGGACCATTGGATCCACATGTGGGTACTTAACGGATTTCTGCTTCTTTCTAGACTCGGAAGTGGTCTCCTTGGTTCACTTCTACAGTTTAAAGGGAGTGCTCTACTCCTCACCCCCCACCTCCTTATCCTCAAAGTGCTGAGAAGCCAACTCATCAACCTCCATTGTGGCCTCCTTCGTTGCATGCTCCTTTTCAGCAGCTACCTTAGCAGCAGCTTCCTTGGCAGCAACTTCGTTCTTTCTCTGTGTTTCTTTCGCTCGGGCTGTGGCCTACTCAACTTCCTTTTGTTTCTACATTGTTGTGGCCTGCCCAGAAGAAATTTCCCCAGCCTTGTTTATACTCACACTGAGATTTGATGGTTGCAGCCACTCAACCAACCATTTTCCCACAATCTCTTGTGAATCCACCTCTTTCACCAGGTATGACAACTTGTACCATGTCTTATTGGGATCCTTCCTTGCGTGGATAGACACATTGTGAAAATGTGCCTTGAACTCTGCATAGGCCTATACCTGCTCAAATAGAGTTGGTGACAGCCTCGGCTTCTGGCTAATTACAGTGCGGAGCTCCATCTCTACCAGCACCCAGAACATCTTCATCTCCATGACCCTTTCAGGGTCCTTCATTGGCCACAGCGAAGCGAACTTCACGACTTCAAGTAAGTCATCATTCTATGGAGGGAATTGACTGTCTTTTGGCAGTCTCCACGCAACTAGGGCAATCAACAACAACAACCAGGCATAGTGGAATGTCTTTCCATCCTCCTATGCTTCACGACAATTCAACAAAAACTCCTTACAAAGATATTGTGTCTAATTTTATTGTACCCCCTTCTCGCATTAGGCAGCAAGTGAAATTATTGGCGCTGGAACCTCGTCCGGCGACACTTTCTTATGACCTTGCAGGCCAAAATCTGGGCAGAAAACTGCACCGCCTTGTCTATGATGGAAAGGATAGAGTATCCATGCGACTTCTTCACTAAGAAAAACTTGCTCTTCATTATGTCCACAAGTTTCTTTTCCTTACTCTTGCCTCCAAATTCCTTGGTTGGATCCACCCCTTGATAGGGAAACCTTATGATGCGGTGGATCAATATGTCTATAATGGGGATGGGTTCTCCTAGCCAGAGACACCCATCATGAACCAATGTGAGTAATTGGCCTATGAACACCATTTTTATATTGGTTCTGCTGAAATGCAATACCCATAACATATTCTGCAATTTGACCCTCTCAACCCCCGTGACCCACTTCATAGGCTCCAGTCGTGTGACTCATGTCTCTTCGTAATAGATCTTGGCCAAATACTTTTTTGGTGCCAACTGGGGTAATTTCTCATGATCAGCTATATTTTATTCCTCCATTTTGATTGCAGGGATGCGCCCTAAGAGCGTGACTTCAAATTGCATTTTCTTCGGCAACAGTGGGGTGGATACCATGAACTTAGGGGTACCAGGATCCTTAGAAACCTTCCCTTTTCCTCTTCACGGAGGGATATACTTTGGGAGCCTAGTGATAGGTTCAACCTCCTCTTCTTCCAACTCTTCAACACCTTCACAAAGCTCTTCTTCATCAATATCCAAGGGTTCATGCGGCTATTTTGACTTATCCATCTTCCCTTTCTACTAAATCTCAGTAGGGTTCTTCCTTGATGACTGCCTCACCAGAACAGACTGTGGTTTCTTTTGTTTCTCCTTAGAGGCTGATGGCTTAGGCCTAGGCAACCTCAACCCCATAGGCACCAAAGTTCTAGCTTCCATTGCCAATGTGCTTTCAGGGGCTACGACATTAGAGATAACAACTTTAGAACTTGCGGCTTCTACTGGGTTAGTGGTCGTCAATTTGTCTAAGAAGTCCTTTCGGAACGATTTACACAAGTTAGCTAACTCGGGATGCTTAAAAATCCCTTCCCAATCTTCTTAGTTCATAGACTTAAGACAAGAGAACTCACAAGAAATTTTCAGAAAGAAAAGTGTTCTAATAGAGAGCAACATGCCATGTTTATAGGCAATTTCAAATTCAAATCCGACCGTTCCCTCCAAATTCTTATCATAAATACATCTTTGGCAGCAGATTGTGAAATATTTGCATCATAAATGCAACCTACCCACTCCTCCTAATGGGATTTTCACCATCCAATCAGCTACAATGCAACAAACGACTATTTTTGGACCCTGCTATGTGGCACCATCATCCATGGCAATGCCCTCCTGGCGCAGCTCCTTCTGGTGCACTTCTTTCTTCCATCGCACAACCCCCTTACTTCGTTTTCCCGTTCTTCAGGCAGTGTAGTTTATAGTCATGTACTTCCTTGCAACTGCCTAGAGTACTAAGACTATCCCCCCATCATGTAGTCATTGTGCAGGGGCAGGACCCCCTTAATAAAATTTCAAACAGCTTCCATTGACTCTTGCCAAAAATAATTCCCCATTCAGCTTCGCAAGCTGAAGTGCAGCACCATCTGTAATTTCCTTAACTACATAGGGTCCCAACCAATGCATTTGAAACTTCCCAGGAAATTTTGTAAATTTGTTATCATAAATTAAGACCAAGTCATTCACCTTGAAGGTGCGTAGCTTAATATGTCGATCACGTTAGGCCTTCTCGCGATCCTTTTTCACCTATTGGTGAAATCCTACTAGAAATTGGTCTTCTTCTAATTCCAACAACTGTGTGATGCGTTCCTCCATAGTATCGGGATCCGCCATATCAGTCAATGCTACAATTCGTATACTGGGCACAATATACTTTATGGGCATCACAGCCTCTATCCCATAAAACAACCTGAATAGAGTTCAAACTGTCAAATTTTTACATGTCGTCCTATATGTCCATAGGACAGCAGGTATGCACACATCCCAATCATTCCTTTGTGCATTGCAAATCTTTGTCAATGTGTTCTCTAGGATTTTATTGAATGCTTCAACTGTACCATTGTCTTGAGGATGATAGGGCATACTCTTCTGGTGATGAACCTGGAATTATTCGAGCTTCGTGGCAATTGTTTCATTTAGAAAATGCATACCCCTATCGCTCATCAGTATCTTAGGACACCCAAACTGAGTCAAGACATATTCAAATAGAAACTTCACCGTTGTAGCAGTGCTACAGTCTTTCACCAGTTGTGCTTCCACCCATCTTGTCAAATACTTAGTTGCAGTAATAATATGTCGCGCACCCGTCTTTTTCCCTGGCACCTGTATCGGACCTACAAAGTCAATCACCCATTTTTCAAAGACCTGTAATGAAATTTGCAAATTTAAGGGAATTCCGTCCCTTTGCGATGGCTTTCTTGTCCTCTAACAAGCATCGCATGCCCGACAATATGCCTTAGAATCCTTATGCATCATTGGCCACTACAATCATGCACGAAGAATCTTCTGTGTGGTTGCTCTGTGATCTAATAATGAGATCTAAGACAATTAATGAGGTATTACAAACTCATGTTCATGGATTTGTCTATGTTATTTTATGCAATGGATCGATAAGATTGCGAAATACATAGATAATGAAGCAGTAAACAAAACAAAATAGACAACACATCACACAACAAATTTAATGAGGAATTCACCCAATGCTCCTGGGCTACATCTCCTGGTCCAGCCTTCAGTGGTGGCCTCTCTATTATGTCTTCAAGCAGAGTTTTACAATGGTATGATCTCAATTTGAGACTCAATACACAACAGATATAACAATAAGAGTTTGCTTGAACCTCTCAAGCCTTCTCTGAGTACACAGACTCTGAATCACTCTTTGTCTCTTTCTTAGCTCTGTCTCAGCACTGCCTGCTCTGTCTTCTATTTTCTATGGCTTTAAAAGCCAAAACTGCGCTCCCTATTCGTTTCAGCTTCTCGTCTTTCTGTCTCCTCGACCTCTATCTACTCAGATCCCTTTCCAAGTGTTAGCAATCATTGTTAAACACTTCCAAGGATGGTGGCCACCTGTACTGTAACGGAATGGGTCCATCGGGCCCTTGAAATCCTTCAGAATCCCAAACGCGGTCGTTTTCTACTAACACAGGAAAATGCATTCACGACTGTGAAATTCCGCCAAAACACAGTTCATTTCGGACTTCAAAAGTCCTTAGATATGGTCTATTCCTCTATCGGGTCCATCCTCAATCGCTATCGCAAGTCGCTTTGGCCCTGCTCCAAGGTTCCCCTTTGTATTTTAGAAATACGTTAAAACCGTGAAAATAACGTAAAAATCATTGATGGTGTATTTGAAATAATATACAATAGCATTAAGGAACCCTTTCAGGTCCAGCTTATTGCATCAGTGCTTCATCCTTCACATTTCGTTTAATAAACGAAAACTACGAAAATGCATTAAAAATGGCTTTTCTGTGGATCTCAAATCTTATGAAATAATATTGATAAAACCGTCGGGTTCGGTTCATCGGATCGCACATATACATGTGTATGGTCCCGCTTCATAATGTTTCTCTGATTGTGATATTGCGATGTGATTAATCGCAATCGCATATCGCTCATGCCTCGGGCCATTGCAAGTGCTCTTTGTAATCTCTGATAGCGATCCTGTGATGCAACGTGGGCTGTTGATCTGCGCGCTTGATCAACGGTCCTAGTTGACTCTGTCGGTCGTTGTTGCAAGTGTTATATAGTCTGCGCTGATATCCGCTGATTGCCACCATCGATTGCAATTCACCGATTAGATCTGGACCATTGATCAGCTAGATCTGACGGCTACTGTGCATTCACTGTTCCCTCCTCCGATACTCTGTTTTTTCACTGTTTTCAAGTGTTTTTGGCCTCCCGATAGTGGTTTTCCGCCATTCTAAGGGTTCTTCATATGCGATTATTTTGATCTTTGGCATGATTTTAAGAGGTTTTGAAGACTTAGAGATCATTCTAGGATCCATTTGGATCATGCCTTCCCACTGAAAAAGGCTTTTGGACCACCAAAAGTTGGTTTTCAAGCATCTCTCAAGTGAGAATACAACTACCTCACTTGCCCAATCTCTATCCTTTTTGAATTGCTAGGTTTTGAACCTTTGAGTCCAATTATTAGGTACTCAACATCCCCTCTACGTGTAGTTCTCACCTTCCTGTCCAAAATTATATCTTCCTATAACTCATTGAGATATTCAAGCAACAGATCATCAATAGAAGCCAACTGACTTTGCTCTTCGAGATCTTCAATTAATTAAGCTTCAAACAGTCTAAAATTTTCTGCATTTACCACTGAATAGATGTGCATGTGAGCTGGAAAATCAACACCGGAAGCATTCTCACCAATTTTCTCAAGTATCTTGAAAGGCCCATACCTTATTGGCTTCAGCTTTTTTACTTCACCTTGCATTCTATCCTTGCTGATATATAGCGAGATTTGATCACCAACTTGGAAGCTATGCTCCACTCGTGCTTATCATGCCTTGCCTTGTATTTGGCTAGCTCTTTTCTAGCTATTCCTGCACTGCCTGGTGAATTTCTTGGATCTGTTCAATGAATATGGTTGCTTTGTCCACATCATTGTGTCTAGAAACTGCTATGTATTTTTCAAAGACAAAATCCAAGGGAGACCTTGGTATAAAACCAAAATAGGTCTCAAAAGAATATCCCTGTGTAGAAGAATGTTTAGCATGGTTGTAAGCATGTTGCACATAACATAAATGCTCATCCCAAAGCTTGGGATGCTTGCTGCAATAACCCCTGAGCAACTGGATCACCGTCCTGTTGACTACCTCTGTTTGGCCATCTGTTTGTGGATGAAAGGTTGTGCTCTTTTTCAGTCTGGTGTCCATTAATTCCCACAGACTTGACCAAAATTTCCCAACAAATCAGGAGTCTCAATCAGATACTATGGAAGTGGGTAACCCAAAATGCACCCAGACATGCTGAAAGAACAACTTCGCTATTTGTTCAGCTGTAATCTGCTTATTACAGGGTATTAAAATACACATTTTGCTGAACCTGTCCACAATAACATATAAATAGTCATGACCTTTTCTAGATTTCGGCAATCCCCCAACAAATTCCATGGAAACACTTTCCCAAGGACGAGAAGGAACTGGAAGTGGAGTGTACAAGCCTAGTTTTCTATTGCTAGGCTTGCTTTTAGCACACATGGTACACCCTCTTACATATCTAGAAATTATTTCATGCATTTTTGGCCAATAGCAGTATCTTTGCAGCTGTGCAACTATTTTACTTACACCAAAATGACCTGATATCAAAGAAGTATGTGCCTCCCTAATTATGTTAACTCTTTCAGTTTGTGGAATGCATAGCTTTCCCAAATGATACAAGAGTTGGTCCTTAACATAGTAATCCAATTCTTCTACCTTTTTTCCATTACTTAAAGTTGCATATACATCTTTAAAGTCTATATCTTGAGAATAATGTTCAATGTAGCTTTCATGCATTACTGAGTTATGCTTAAGTATAGTAGATGCATTTATGGTTGGTCTGGACAACATATTTCCAACTTTATTGTGTATGCCCTTTTTATATCTGATGACTAAATGGAACTGCTGTGGGAAACCCATCCACCTATAGTGTCTTGATTGCTACAATTTAGTTTGTGAGTGCAAATACTGAAGTGGCTGATGATCAGTATGTATAATTGTTTCTTTCCCATTAAGTAATGTTTCCACTTTTTCACACTCTAGACTAATGAATACAATTCTTTATCATATGTAGGATAATTAACTACTGCAGAATTAAAAGTCTCAGAATGGTAGCATATGGGTTTACCATGTTGCATCAACACTGCTCCCATGGCATAGTCACTGGCATCTGTTTTGATCTCAAATGGTTGTTGAAGATTTGTCAATGCTAGTACTAGTGTTGCACTAATATTTTCTTTCAAGATGTCGAAGGATTTCTGTTGTTTGCCTCCCCACTGAAACACCTTGTTCAATCCTGTCAAAGCATGTAAGGGAGTTGCAATTAAGGAAAAGTTAGCAATAAACTTTCTCCAATATTGTGCTACTCCTAGGAAGCTTCTAACTTCTATAGCAGATTTGGGTTTAGGCCAGTTTACAATGACTTCAACCTTAGAGGGATCTATCTTCAATTCACCACCCCCTACAATATGACCCAAATAATTTAAAGATGTTTTGCCAAATTCACACTTTGATAATTTAACATAGAGATTTTCTTTCTTCAAAACATCTAGATTCTGCTTTACATGCTTCAAATGTTCTTCCCATGTTTTACTGAAAACAAGAATGTCATCCAAATATGAAATTACAAAATCATCAATAAAAGGCCTGAGTACATCATTCATAACTTGCATGAAAGTGGTAGGAGCATTAGTTAAGCCAAAAGGAATAACTAGCCATTCATACAGCCCTTGCTTTGTTTTGAAAGCAGTCTTCCATGTGTCTTGCTCTGCTACTCTGACCTGATGGTAACCACTACACACGTCCAACTTGGAAAAGTAAATAGCTTCTTTCAACTGATCCAATAGATCATTAATGCGAGGAAGGGGATAATGATTCTTGATCGTTATTTTATTCAGTGCTCGGTAATCAATGCACATCCTCCATGAACCATATTTCTTCCTCACCAACACGATTGGAGATCTGCATGGTGATGTGCTTGGTCTTATGAACCCTTTCTCAAGCAGCTCCTGTACCTGCTTCTTGATCTCTGCATTCTCTAAAGCGGATAACCTGTACATTCCGATGTTAGGCAATGGAGCATCTTGCTGCAAATTAATATCATGCACAATTTCCCTTTTGGGTGGTAGACCTTTAGGTTCTTGAAATAGGATATCATATTCTAAAACAACTTTTTCTAAATCAGCTTGTTGTTTAGCATCACAGCCTTCAAATACATTGGTTTTATCAAGTTTCTTTTCCTTTACAACCATCAATAAAAATTTCTTGCATGAATTTACAATTATTTTCATATGCCCTGAGTTTATGAGAGTATAATTATTCTTGACTTTATGATCTCTTACAATATATTCAATTCCATCTTTAACAAGTTGATACTTATTTTCAGCTCTATAGAAAATGGCTTTTCTATCATACAAGGACTTCCTAAAACAATTCCACATATATCCAAGGGAACGATATCTAACTCAACCTCATCTACAAATGCTAACCCAAAACAAAACCTAAGTTTACATTGTCTAGTCACTTGTAGTTTTGCTTTATCACATACCCAACCTAATGGATATGGCTTCTTGTGAGGTGTGGTTAGTAATCCCAATTTCTTTACAATTGCTTCAGAAATCAATTTTACTTGTGAGCCACAATCAAATAAAGTATCAATCTTTTGATGCTTAGAAATAACTCTAATATGAAAAAGCTCATGTCTTTTCCTCTCATTTTCTTCACTGTCAATAGTTTGTGCAGAATTACTAGTAGATTCTTCAGAATTTTTACTTTTGATACCGGTGGCTGTGATTGTTGTTTCATCACCTGAGTTTGACCCCAAATCTTTCTGCATAGCAATAGCAGTCTTCTTCTTCTTGCCATTGAACTTCTTGGGTTTCAGCTTCAGATGCAAAGACCAGAAATGTTCATCATCATGTCCATCCTTCTTGTAGTGAGTGCATGAAGGTTTGTCTTTGTGTATATCATTTGCCTTCCTCTCTTTCCATTTTTTCTTCCTCTTTTCCCTTTTCTTGCTTGCAGTGGATTTCGATGATCCCCCAATCTTTGGGTTCACATTCTTGCCTCTAGCCTCTAGATGGGTAGCCTAAACAGATATCTCATCTATGTTATTAGGGTTAAACATGAGAATGGTGCGCCTCAAATAGCTGTGTAGACCACCTATATACTTAAGCAAAGTTTCAGGTGAGTCTAAAGAAATACCTAGAATCAAAGCTCTTTTTCTAAATTCTTGGGTGTATCTTTGTACACTTTTCCCCTTTAATTGGCACAGAGTTTTCCAACTCATCATAGCTTGCTGCATATAAGCTAGTGGATAGAATTTTTTTTAATTGCAGAAACAAATTCACTCTAGACAGAAAGAATTTTACCTTGCTTCTTCAAGTCAGCTTGTGTCCTGCCTTCCCACCATACCAAGGCAGTTCCTCCAAGGCGTAGGCTGGCCAACTGAATTTTACTCCTGTCTGAATCAAAGCTCTGCACCCTACAATACACATCAATCTGTTTAATCTAGTTATCTAGCTTCTCTACATTTAATTCTCCATCATATATTGGGAAATAAAATTTAACATCTAATTTAATCAAAGATGTTTTCTTCTTTTTATTTTTAGGGCTATCAGGAGGTGTGGATAGAGGAGCCTCTTTTCCCTTCCCTTTGCTTCCAGAATGGCCATCTAGAAGAGATTCTTCTATTCCATTGTCTTGTTTGGAGGTTGAAGAATCTTCACTTCGACCTTTCTTAAATTCTCGATACATTTCTTCTACCATGGCTCTCATGGTCATGAAATTATCCATGAACTGAGAGTCTGATTCCAAGGGATTTTCTTCTGCCATTTTCCTCCTAGGATAGACTCTACCAATTTCTAGGTTAGCTTCAACCAGTTCTCCTTCTCCTAATTTGAGCTTTGACCTAGTTATCATTCACCAATCTAGCATAAGCTTGTTTAACCTTAGTAAACCTAAATCTATAATACCAATTGATCTGATAATGAGATCTAAGACAATTAATAAGGTATTACAAACTCATGTGCATGGATTTGTCTATGTTATTTTAT
This sequence comes from Pinus tabuliformis, assembly GCA_031772625.1. Lineage (NCBI taxonomy): Eukaryota > Viridiplantae > Streptophyta > Pinopsida > Pinales > Pinaceae > Pinus > Pinus tabuliformis. The sequence goes on from CM062808.1 coordinate 635,364,367, forward strand.
GCAATGGATCGATAAGATTGCGAAATATAAAGACAATGAAGCAGTAAAGAAAACATAATAGACAACACATAACATAGCAAATTTAATGAGGAGTTCACCCAATGCTCCTGGGCTACATCTCCTGGTCTAGCCTTCAGTGGTGGCCTCTCTATTATGTCTTCAAGCAGAGTTTTACAACAGTATGAGCTCAATTTGAGACTCAATACACAACAGATATAACAGTAAGAGTTTGCTTGAACCTCTCAAGCCTTCTCTAAGTACACAGACTCTCTGAATCACTCTCTGTCTCTGTCTTAGCTCTATCTTGGCACTGCCTGCTCTGTCTTCTGTTTTCTATGGCTTTAAAAGCCAAAACTGCGTTGCCTGTTCGTTTCAGCTTCTCGGCTTTCTGTCTCCTTAACCTCTATCCACTCAGATCCCTTTCCAAGCGTTAGCAATCATTGCTAAATGCTTCTAGGGATGGTGGCCACCTATACTGTAACGGAATGGGTCCATTGGGCCCTTGAAATCCTTCAGAATCCCAAACATGGTCGTTTTCTCCTAACACAAGAAAATGCATTCACGACTGTGAAATTCTGCCAAAACACGGTTCATTTCAGACTTCAAAATTCCTTAGATATAGTCTATTCCTCTATCAGGTTTGTCCTCAATCGCTATCGCAAGTCGCTTCAACCCTGCTCCAAGGTTCCCCTTTGTATTTTAGAAATATGTTAAAACCGTGAAAATAACGTAAAAATGACTGATGGTGGATCTGAAATAATATACAATAGCTTTAAGGAACCCTTTTGGGTCCAGCTTATCACATCGGTGCTTCATCCTTCACATTTCGTTTAATAAACGAAAACTACGAAAATGCATTAAAAATGGCTTTTCTGCGGATCTCAAATCTTATGAAATAATATTGATAAAACCGTCGGGTTTGGTTCATCGGATCGCACATATACATGTGTATGGTCCCACTTCATAATGTTTCTCCGATTGCGATATCGCGATGCGATTAATTGCAATCGCATATCGCTCATGCCCCGGGCCATTGCAAGCACTCTTTGTAATCTCCGATAGCGATCCTGCGATGCAACGTGGGTCGTCGATCTGCACGCTTGATTGATGGTCCTAGTTGACTCCGCCGGTCGCTATTGCAAGTGTTATATAGTCTGCGCTGATATCCACTAATTGCCATTGCCAATTGCGATTCGCCGATCAGATCTGGATGGTTAATCGGCTAGATCTGACAACTACTGTGCGTTCACTGTTCCCTCCTCCGATACTCTGTTTTTTCACTGTTTTCAAGTGTTTTTAGCCTCCCGATAGTGGTTTTCCGCCATTCTAAGGGTTCTTCATATGCAATTATTTTGATCTTTGGCATGATTTTAAGAGGTTTTGAAGACATAGAGATCATTCTAGGATCCATTTGGATCACTCTGCCTGCATAGTGTCCTCTTGCCACTCTTCCATGTGCTTCAGCGAGGATGCTAGCTCGTTCAAACTCCTGAACATATTGACGCAATATTTCATCAGTGCCTATCTTATACAAGTGTCCTACGATCACCGAAAAATCAGTAGCGTGGACTGCCAATTCCTTTTTTCTGTTGTGTACAATATCTTTCCAGGGTTGTGCTAGTAGTCAAAAACTAGATTATATCAGTGAAATTATCATCTGCAAAGAGATGTGCATCTGTAAACCCTTCTTCTAGGCTAGTAGGTTCTTCGCCTGTCTTGATCCTGGATAGGTGATCTACCCCCATATTCAATCGTTTGAGATTCAAAATCACTTCAATATCATATTCTTGGAATAATAATAACCAGCTACAGATCTCCCCCCCAACACAAGTTTTTTGACCAGGTACTTGAGGGCGAAGTGATCTGTGTACATTTTAAAATGTGTGCCTAACAGGTAGTGTCGAAAATTTTGTAGCATGTAGAATAGTTCTTCTCGGCCTTTGACATTTTCCTACTTGTGAAGGCTATAAGATGATCAATTTTGCCTTCTCCTGGCTCGGTCAATACTGCACCCAATGCAATATAGGAAGAATCCACATGTACATGAAACTCTTTCTTCCAATCTAGAAAAACCAAAATAGGTGCAGTCACCATATTTTCCTTTAAAACATCTAGACTGCGCAGACACTCCTCATCCCAGTAGAAAGTCACGTCCTTATTCAATAATTTCTCCATTGGCATAGTTATCTGTGCATAAGCTTTGATAAACTTTCTATAGTAACCAGTGTGCCCCAGCGTTGCGTGCATCTGCTTTACATTCTTTGGAGCTTCTAAATTGACAATAAAAGCTATCTTCATTGGGTCTACCATTAATTCCTTCTTTCAGACTACATGGCCTAGCAATATCCCATAAGACACACAAAAGATACATTTCTTCAGATTCAGGGAAATCTGGTATCTGCGACAAGTATCCAACATAAGGCGCAGACTTGCAACGTGGCGCTTTACCAATCCAAATATAGTCTAGTCATCAAAATACACTTCTAATAATTTATGGATGAACTCTTTAAATGCTACAATTACAACCCTTGAGAAAATCGCGGGAACATTCTTCATCCTGAATGGCATTACTATGTATTGAAAGCATCCCCATTATGTTGTGACGGTCGTCTTGCTATGATCCTCCGACACGATATTAATCTGATGGTACCCTAAGAACCCATCATTGAATGAATAAGTTTCATGACCTCCAACATTCTCCAAAACTTCATCTATAAATGGTGTTGGAAATGGGTCATGAACACACGCATCATTAAGCTTTCTCAGATCTATGCATATCCTGATTTCACCTTGCTGCTTCTTTTCCTGAACAACCATAGGGCTTACCCAATCAGACTCTTCTACTGGCTCAATGATTCCATCTTCCAACATTTTGTCTAGCTCTTTGTGCACCTTCTCCTTATACTTAGGATTTAGATGGTAAGGTATCTGTTTCACGAGATTTGCATCAAGTTATAAGGTGATCTTCATCACTCCCAGATCCCCTACTATTCCTTTCATGTCCATGTAGAAAATCTCATAGATTCACAAGCTCATGTAATCTACTAAAACAAGAGACAAGAATCTACTTCTACTCTTTACAATGGAAGCCCATAAACATCGAGCAAACAATAATCAATAGAAGAAGAGAATAAAGGGCACATAACACAATAAATATCCAGGGAAATTCACAACTCAAAACCCCACTATCTATTTTGTATTAATCTAGAAAATCAAGATGAAATTAAAATGCTTGTTCTCTCTAGAACAATCCCAACACTCAACAAATTCAATCTCCAACTCATAAGCAAGCTCAAGGCCAAATCTTAACCTCTTCACAAGCTCTCCAAGTCTCTATTCCAATGTGTAATTCCTATGAAGGATAGCTTGTATTTAAAGGGAAATAAAGCCTCTAAAAATAGCACAATCCCTCAAGGATCAGTTCCTGATTGCATGCATTATCAGTGCAACTCAGAAAAATATAAAACAAATAGTACACTATCCTTGCACTCTAGTCTCAACTGGGTCTTTCTTAGAATCAACATGCATGAGTTTCTGATGGTGGAATCTTCAATTAACTAGAGTAGCACTAATTAGGTCACTAGTGTCCCAACTAACTGTTTACTCACTATTAGTTCCTGAAACTAATTGGAACTAATTTAACTGAACTTAACTCGATAAACTGAGTTAACTAATTACAACTCATTCATAACTCACCCTGAACTCCTATAAGTTAGGGAGAACATATACATGTCTTCTAAAAGACTTCCAATTCGAATTTCCTAAATTGATTAAGTTAATTAAACTATCAGTTATTATTTTCAAATTGCTATGAGAAAACAATTCTATTTTAATTCACAAGCTAATTCAAGGAAAAATTAAACTGGAATTTCTTGTTTCCATTTCTCAACACTCCCTCTCAACAAGAAATGAATTATCCACTACCCCAATCCTGTCTCTATGAAACTTGAATTTACATCTTGGCAATGCCTTTGTCAAAATGTCAGCATCTTGCTCCTCTGTGGGAATGTAATCTAACAACATGATCCGTCTCAATACACAATCTCTGAGATGATGATGCCAGATATCTATATGCTTAGACCAATCATGAAAAAATGGATTTTCAGAGAGTTTGATACCACTCTGATTATCACAATAAATCATTTTAGGATCCATCTGCTGACCAAACAAACCAACCAAGATCTTCCTCATCCAGATAGCCTCACATGCTGCTTGAATTGCAGCCATGTACTCTGTCTCTGCTGAACTAAGTGCAACTGATCTTTGTTTCCTGTTGTACCAAGAAATTGCAGTTGACCCAATAATAAAGATCCCTCCTAATGTGCTCTTCCTGTCAGATGGACTCCCCACCCAATCTGCATCGGTGAAGCCTTGAAGTTTCACTCCCTCTGTCCATCTATACCACAACCCAAACTGAGTAGTACCTCTGAGGTATCTCAATACATGCTTTTCCACCTTCCAATATATCTTGGTAGGTCTAACCATCGCTTGACTAAGCTGGTTAACTGCATAACACATATTTGGTCGTGTTTTCACCAAATACATGAGTGAACCCACAAGATTCCTATAAACATTAGCTTCCACTACTTCTCTTGAAGTAGCATCCTCCTCCCTCAAATTACCAGCTAGAGGAGTCTCCATGGATTTGTTGCTCTCCATGCGGAATCTACTGAGTATCTCATTGGCATACTTGCCTTGAGAAGAAAACAACTCCCCATCTCCCTGCCACACCTCCATGCCAAGAAAGTAATGCATAAGCCCCATGTCCTTCATCTCAAACTCTCTTGCAAGGTCCTCCTTGCAAGATTTGATGAGCTTCTCATCACCTATCAGTATGAGATAATCTACATAAAGTGCAATGATCAAAAGATTACCTTCCACCACTATGTGATACAAGTTTGCATCTGCTTCACACTTTGAGAAGCCCAACCCAGTGAAGTAGCTATCTATCCTGGTGTACCAAGAACAAGGTGCTTGTTTCAGCCCATACAACGCTCTCTTGAGTCAGAACACATGTGACTCACGATCCAAGGTTTCAAAACCTTCGGGCTGCTCTATGTACACCTCTTCCTCAATCATGCCATTGAGGAAGGTAGTCTTTACATCCATATGATGGATACTCCAACCAATCTATGTAGATAGTGCTAAAATAGATCTGATAGATGATTACCTTGCAACTGGAGCAAAGGTCTCATCATAGTCAATCCCCTCTACCTGTGAAAAGCCACGAGCCACAAATCTAGCCTTATGCTTCTCAACACTACCATCTGCAGCTTGATTTACCTTGTAAAGCCAACAGGAGCTCACAACTGACTTGTCCTTCGGTCTTGGGACCACATCCCAAACACTTTTTCGAACTATGGAGTCATACTCCTCCACCGTCGCATCAACCCAAATGGGTTGATGCACTCCTTCTTGAAAGGAAGATGGCTCTATCACAACACATGCACCCATAAGTGCCATGTATCCAGTGTACCTCTCTAGTGACCTCCTCTATCTACGTTGAGAATAGGGTGCTCCCACATTCTCCCATGTATCATCCAACAATATGTCAGCCTCTATAGTGTGCTTTCTTCCCTCTCTGGAAGACTCTGCTTGAGTGGTTGTCTCCACTCCAGGAAATAGTGCAGTTTGCTATAAGATAGAGGTATGTGTTGCTTTGAGTTCAAGAGCAGAAAAGATGTTGAGTTGAGACATTGGTGAGTTGTGGCATAGGTGATTGGCCCACTTGCATCATGGGGCTTTGAAGATATTGCAGAAAATCTGTTGGGCACCTCAGAACCAATGTTTACTTTCCTAGTCTTCAATGGTTCTTTTATATCAGGGTTCGCTGCTTTGGGTTCTTCAACCTCGTGTTGTCCTTCAGTTTCTACAATGTTGATCTTCTAGGGATCCACTTCCTCTTCTTCTGCAATCACATTGTAGCACTCTAGTGCATGGCGTAGCTGGGTACTCTAGTCCAGTTGAACCCATTCTACCGGCTCTTCAGGTGGTCTAAATATAGTGGCCTTAATTTCCTGGAGAACTTCATCAATGCACTCAAATCCATCCTCAAAGCTGAAAGTTAACAAGAAACGTCCCCTAAATATATCCCATTCAGTCGTCCCATGGTGTAGCTTTGTTTCCAAGTGTTGGAAATAATACTGACAGGGGGGTGAATCAGTCTTATCAGATCAATAATTTTATTTCCCAAACAAATTTATATACGCTACTTCAGTGAAGTGAACTAGTGTGTACACGCGACTGTACTTAAAGAAACTAGCGTATATGCAGAGAACTTGTGACTTAGTCAATTTATCATGTGTTGAGCTTAAACCAGTATATCAGAGATTTATTAGACAGTGCAGTAAAAGCAGTATAAAGCATCACACCTAAGCAACACACGTGAACACCAAGATTTAAGGTGGAAACCCAATGTGGGTAAAAACCACCTGCTTCTGTCGTCTCTGTCTTCTTTTAATAATAAGAAAATCTGTTTACAATCTTGTACTGGTGCAAACTCATACCAGTATGTAGGCTTCTACCTGCAGAAGGTTACAACCTTCTCTCATTTTCCAGCTTCTACTGGAAGGGAGCTACAACCCCCTAGCTCTTGTACTAGCCAATATGTTTACTAGTACGTAGGTGCCAACCTACAGAAAACTCCACTCTTCCACCAGGGACCACATTTCATGAATTTTCAGACTGGATACTCCTGGATCACAACACCACAAGTTGAAGGCCACATTTCATCAAATTTTCACACTGGACCCATCAAAGCCTTTTAAACTTAAACTGCATCAACCAATATTCAGTTAATCTGAACAATCAGATCACTGACACCAGAACACTGTGTTGAACCTAGAACCCTGCATCATCATCCAAAACCAGCTGTAACCTCAAAAATCATGCATTAGAGTGTATACACTACTTGGTTGAACCCAACCTGCGTGTATACGCTACTTCCTTTAACCCAACCTGCGTATATCTCTAAAGATACTAAATCATAAACTTTTGAACCACAGACTGTACCAATCAGTGACATTCTGAAGATCTACTGTCATATTACAGAGTTCAAAATAGATAGCAGCAAGGATCACCCTTCCTTCTCAATCAATCAATCAATCAGACTCAATTTCCTTATACAACAGTTCTACGTTCAGATCTAAGAGGACTTCATTGACAGACAGTAGTAAAACAACATAATTTGATCAGATAGATCAGTCAGATCTAAACAAAAGCTTTTCTTTTTGTATACGCTACTTGAAAGAGTCAAACCTACATGTACACGCACTTTGGCTGAGACGAACTTGCGTACAGATCTGCAAATTTTGACTCAGAACTTTGCTACAATTCCAGACTTCAAACAAACCCAGATCATGATAGATAACAAGTAGAACAGGCACAAAACATCATATATGGTCTCAACCAATATCAGATCATTCAAGAATAAGTCATTTCAAGTCTCATGATTCCTGATCCAATGTTGAACTCAAGGTGCATATGAATATTTTAGATCCAGCCCCAAACATAACCCTACAACATAATAAATACTTCAGATAGAAGTATTCCTTAGAATCTCATTGCTTTCACACCTTGGCCTAATGATCTTCTCCTCCTTATATACTCTTAGGCCTTTCTCAATACCTTGGACCAAAACCACTTAGGACCAATACCTTGGACCCAATACCTAGGGTCAATACCTTGGACCAAATGCCTCGGACCAATTACCTTGGACCAAAATACCTTGGATCAAATACCTTGGACCAAAAACTTGGTTTTCCAACATGTACGCACTTTTCCTCCTGTGAAAGTGTGTGTATACATTATACGCTACTTTTGTTCTGTTAAACCGCATGTATACGTGCCTTGGACAAAGTGAACCAGCATATACCTCTCTTTCTTCATTCTTTGGAGTTTGATCTGTAATCCTTTGTTGTTGACCTGCTGCACTATGAACTTTAATCTAAGTGAGTTGCCATCAAGGACAACACCTGTATCATAATGCCAACAATCTCCCCCTTTAGACTTGATGGAAACAACAACACCAAGACACTCTCCCCCTTTGACATCAAGGGCAAAGGGTGGACCAAGATATTCTCTCCCCTATGTTGTTCATGCTCCCCCTGAGTACATGTTGAATTGTCTGATTGAGCTCCCCTTTGTACATGCTGAGATGCACTGAAACTGTCCATGCTCCCCCTGAGCACAAGCAAAGTCTGCAAAAATATTCTCCAAAAGAATAACATGACTCTATAACTCAACTATGTGAGTATGACCTTCCTATCACCAATGACTCATACATACATCCATCTCCCAACCAAGTGGGGATATACCAAATTTGACTCATCCACCCAACCAAGTGGGGATATACCAATTGTTTATACATGACAGAAATATAATTACATCATCCATCTCATGCAAAGTGGGGATACAAATTACATCATTTGTCCAATAGGACTCATTCAAATGTATGAGAAGACATATCACACCCTAGAATTTTACATGACTTAAGCAACAAAAAGGTATCAATATTTGAAGCCATAGCTGGACTTAGCAACCATAATGCCAACAATGCAGAATGCGAGTGAAGGCTAATGCTCCCCCTGAACCTGTGCTACCTGTGCATTGTTAACAAGTCAATGATCAAGGCATCTTTGTCAGTTAGATAAAAATTAATGAACAGAGCATATCAATAGACTGTAATCATCAACATCAGACAGAGCACCCATATTAGAGCCTGCCCCACTATTTTTCTTATCTGAAAAACATATACGCTCCTTGACCCACAAAAACTCGCATGTGTACATGACTATACTTCATGAAACACGCATATAATAACCTTTCTCTAAAAAAAACATATTTAACAGCAGGATGATGCAACAAATACTCCCAGGTTTTGTCTGAGATATTCAAATGTTTCTCTGGGCAATGGTTTAGTGAATATATCAACAACCTATTCTTTGGAGGGAACATACTCCAATTTGACCTTTTGTTCAAGCACTTGTTCACGTAGAAAATGGTATTTGATGGGTATGTGCTTGGTCTTGGAGTGCATGACTGGATTCTTTGAAACACTGATGGCACTTGTATTATCACATAGAATTGAGATGGGTGGAGTATATGTCATATGAATGTCTTGCAAGGTTTGCATCATCCAAAGTAGCTGTGTGCAGAAAGATGCAGCAGCCACATATTCTGCTTCAGCTATATATAAGGCAATTGAACTTTGTTTCTTGTTGAACCAAGACACTAACCTGGAACCCATATAGAATGCACCACCACTAGTTCTTTTTCTGTCATCAACAATTCCTGCCCAATCTGCATTTGTATATGCATGAAGAGTAAGATTTGCATCTCTAGGTTACCATAAACCAAAGTCCTGAGTTATTTGAAGATATTTGAAAATTCGTTTGACTGCCTGGAGGTGTGATTCCTTTGGATTTGCTTGGAATCTTCCAACTATTCCTACTACATGCATGATGTTAGGTCGGGTACCTGTTAGATAAAGCAGACTGCCAATCATGGATCTGTAAGTTGGTTGATGTACTGTTGTTGATTCATCATTTGAGCTGAGACTGCATCCTGTTACCATTGGGGTACATACAGGTTTAGAATCTTCCATTCTGTACCTTTTCAAGATCTGTTTGAGATATTTGGTTTGTGAAAGAAAAATACCATCTTTATTTTGTTGAACTTGTAGACCAAGAAAATAGGTAAGTTCACCAAGCAAGGACATTTCAAATTCTTGCTGCATTACTGAAGCAAAATTTTGACTCATGGATTCTTCATTGCTACCAAAAATGATATCATCAACATAAACAATAATAATTAGCAATTTATCAATTTCAATCTTTGTATATAGATTGCTATCTGCTGAACCTTTTGTAAAACCTTGTTGGTGTAGATATTTGTCAAGGCGGTAATACCAGGCCCTTGGAGCCTGTTTCAGACCATAGAGGACCTTTTTGAGTCTGCATACAAGTTTTGCATCATTTCCAAGAATGAATCCTTTTGGCTATTCAATATAAACTTCTTCTTCTAAATCTCCATTCAAGAAGGCTGATTTTACATCCATTTGGTATACTTTGAATTTCTGAAAGCTAGAAAGAGTAAGAAACATCCTTATGGCTTCAAGTCTGGCAACAGGTGCAAAATTTTCTTCAAAATCTATACCTTCTTGTTGAGCATACCCTTTACAAACAAGTCTAGCCTTGTTTCTAATGACTTCTCCATTTTCATTCAGCTTGTTTTTGAATATCCATTTAGTTCCTATAATATTTTTATCATGAGGTCTAGGAACTAATTCCCAAGTATCATTTTTTTCAATTTTCTCAAGTTCTTCATCCATGGCCTTGACCCAACATTCATCTTTCTATGCTTATTTTACATTTTGAGGTTCGGTGGAGGATAGAAATGCTAGATAGCTTGAGGTTGTTGGAAATAATACTGAGAGGGGGGGTGAATCAGTATTATCTAGCAATTTAATAAATCTTCCTTATTTGATCTTTGAATTATTTTTAGCATGTCAGTACCATAAAATAATGAGCATGAAAAACAGATAGTCACACCAAAGAACACAAGATGTAAGGTGGAAACCCAATGTGGGTGAAAACCACCTGCTGCAATATGTCTCTATCTTCTTTCAATTTAGAAACTTCTTTTACAATGATTTTGTACTGGTGCAGTCCTTTACCAGTATGCAGGCTGCAACCTGCAGAGAGCTACAACTCTCTCTCTCTCTCGTTTTCCAGTCTACTCCTGGAAGGGAGCTACAACCCCCTACTTCTTTTCATAAAGCATCAGATAATCAACAAGTACATAACAGATATAGATCACTACAGATATCAGATCAGCAGCAACAGAACTAACCCAGAACACCTTATCAATAGAGAAATTCAATCAACAGAACATCTTAAAACAGAGACGCAGTTTTTCTTTCTGTGGCCTACGACCAGACGCCGTTAACCTTCTGCTACTCTGCGTCCACACGCAGATATCCTTCTGCTCCGCTGCGTGCCCACACACTGTTCCTTTGACTGCTTTGCGTTCTTGTTGCTTCAGGGACGCACCCAAAGATACTATCACGCCGCGTCTTTCGCTACAGAGACACACCTGAAAACACTATCGCGCCGCGTCCTTCTGCTTCAGAGACGCACCTGAACCTTGATCGCCCTGCGTCCCCACGCAGCTCTCTCTCTACTGTGCTGCGTCTCGGCGCACTTGCCCTTTACAGTACCTGCGTCCCGGCGCACTTTCCCTTCACTGAACCTGCGACCCTTTAGATATAAATGATATGAAAGCTTCAGAACAAACCCAAACAGTCAGATCTACAGATCTGATCATGCGCCATAGAGATCACAGTCCATTAGAAGATTCGCCCTCTTAGATCTAGACTAGATCTCACCAAATAAGATATTCAACCCAAGACCATTGCTCAATCCAAATGAACTCCTTTGCTTTATATAGGCAAGCTCCTCCCCAAAACATGGAACAATACCACGAGCCGACACCATAGAAACACAAAACCGTCGGCTAGATACCACACAAGAAACCCCCACATGCTTTTTCTCTGACTTGAAATGTGTGCACTGGGTGGACGCACCTCCTGAACGGCTGGCCAGTGTCTCTGGACGCGGACCCTGCATGGTGTACCTGCGGGTACGCACCTCCTGAACTGGTTTCCTGCGTCCTTCTTAATTTTCAACAAACTGAGAGCCTTGCCACTGGAGTTGCCATCAAGTACAACATCTGTAGAAAACATAATGCCAACAATCTCCCCCTTTGGACTTGATGGCAACCTTACAAACTTCAGCTTCATTCTCCCCCTTTGACATCAAGGGCAAAGGGTATGCTCCCCCTAAGCTCATGCTCCTCCAGATCTGCAACAAATAACCAGAGATCCACCATGAAAGAGATAGAGACATATTGCAGCTATTTCCAAGATCTCCTTCTCCATAATGCCAACAATGCATTATGTGCTCCCCCTGAGCCTTGTACCACCAATAAGAAGATGTTCAACAATAAGATGATGCATCAACAACCCCCAGCTTTTGCCTGAGGTATTCAAATGTGTCCCTGGGCAATGGTTTGGTGAGAATATCAGCAACTTGTTCCTTGGAAGGAACATACTCCAACTTGACTTTCTGTTCAAGCACTTGTTCCCGGAGAAAATGGTACTTGATTGGTATGTGCTTGGTTTTTGAATGCATAACAGGGTTCTTTGAGATGCTGATTGCACTTGTATTATCACATAAGATGGGGATTGGTGGTGTACAAGTGATTTGAAAATCCTGCAAAGTCTGCATCATCCAAAGAAGTTGGGTGCAACAAGATGCAGCAGCAACATATTCCGCTTCAGCTGTAGACAAGGCGATCGAACTCTGTTTCTTGCTGAACCAAGATACCAGTCTGGAACCCATAAAGAACGCACCACCACTTGTGCTTTTCCTGTCATCCACGCTTCCGGCCCAATCTGCATCTGTATAAGCATGAAGAGTAAGATCTGTATCTCTAGGATACCATAAGCCATAATTTTGAGTCCCTTGAAGATATTTGAAGATTCTCTTTACTGCCTGAAGATGAGTCTCCTTCGGATTTGCCTGAAATCTTCCAACTATTCCAACTGCATGCATGATGTCCGGTCGGGTACCTGTCAAATATAGTAAACTTCCAATCATAGATCTGTAGGTTGGTTGATGTACTGCTGCAGATTCATCATTTGCACTGAGACTACATCCTGTGACCATGGGTGTACATACTGGTTTTGCATCTTCCATGCCATATTTCTTCAAAATCTGTTTGAGATACTTGGTTTGAGATAAAAAGATTCCTCCTTCCTTTTGTTGGATTTGCAAACCAAGGAAATATGTCAGTTCTCCTAGCAAGGACATTTCAAATTCTTTCTGCATGACCGAGGCAAAACTTTGACTCATAGCTTCTTCATTGCTGCCAAAAATAATGTCATCTACATACACAACAAGTATTAGCAATTTGTCATTTTCAACTTTTATATACAGATTGCTATCTGCTGAACCTTTTGAAAAACCTTGTTGATGAAGATATTTGTCCAACCGGTAGTACCAAGCCCTTGGAGCTTGTTTGAGACCATAGAGAGCCTTTTTCAATCGGCATACAAGATTTGGATCATTTCCAAGAATGAACCCATCTGGCTGTTCAATGTACACTTCTTCTTCCAAGTCTCCATTCAAAAAGGCTGATTTCACGTCCATTTGAAATACTTTGAAGTTTTGAAAACTTGAGAGAGCAAGGAACATTCGGATGGCCTCAAGTCTTGCAACAGGAGCAAAAGTTTCTTCAAAGTCTATTCCTTCTTGCTGCGCATACCCTTTACAAACAAGTCTGGCTTTGTTTCTAATTACTTCTCCATTTTCATTCAATTTATTTTTGAAGACCCATTTTGTTCCGATAACATTCTTATCCTTTGGTCTAGGAACCAGCTCCCAAGTGTTGTTCTTTTCGATTTGCTCAAGTTCTTCATCCATTGCTTTTACCCAACATTCATCTTTGCATGCTTCTTTCACATTTTGTGGTTCAGTAGAGGAGAGTAATGCCAAATAGCTTGAGGCTTCTGCAACTGTTCTTCTTGTTTGTACACCTGCTTCTTTCTGCCCCATAATCTGAGATTCTGGATGATTCTTCTGAACATATCTGGATGGAGTTTCCTCTTCTATTCTTGTCTGCTCCTCTGGTTCTTCTTGAGGTTCTTCTTGAGGTTCTTCTTCTTCATCATTCTGTCTTTGAGGGTAGCCTTCATCTTCTTCGATATCTTCCTGATGTACTTGCCTAGGAATGTATCCCTTCTCATCAACCACCACATCAATGTTGTCAACAATTCTGCCAAGTCTTTTATTGTAGCACTTGTATGCTTTGCTATGTGGAGAGTAACCAAGAAGAATGCCTTCATCTGCTCTAGGTTCAAGTTTGCCAAGCTGCTCATCAGTATTCTTGATATAGCATTTGCTCCCAAAGATTTTGAAGTGCTTTACCGAAGGAGTTTTACCACTCCAGAGCTCATGAGGAGTTTGAGTGCTGTTCACCCGGACATTTGTCTTGTTGAGAATAATAACCGCAGCATGTGCAGCTTCACCCCAGAAAGTTGCGGGAGTTCCTGATTCATCAAGCATAGCACGAGCCATTTGTTGGATTGTTCTGTTCATTCTTTCAACAACTCCATTTTGCTGAGGAGTTCTAGCTGTAGAAAATTCTCTCCTTATGCCATGTTCATCACAGAAATCGAAAAATTCATTTGAAGTAAATTCCCCACCTCTGTCGGATCTGAGGCACTTAATTTTGTGACCTGATTCATTTTCAACCAAGGCTTTGAAGGATTTGAATTTTTCGAAAGCTTCATCTTTGTGCTTCATAAGTCCTAACCAGACAAACCTGGAGAAATCGTCAATAATAATATCAAGTATTCCTCTCCTCTAGGTGTTCTTTTCCTAAATGGACCACATGTATCTGTATGTACTAGCTCAAGAGGCATGCTAGCTGATCCTTCCTTCTCTGGAAAGTTAGTCCTGGTTTGTTTTCCAAACTGACATGATCTGCATATGGTGTTGTCAGGAATTTTGATATCTGGAAGATCGCGAACTGCCTGATATTTGCATGCTTTCCTTATTTGTGAGAAGCTTAGATGTCCCAACCTTCGATGCCATAACCAGTGCTCTTCATCCTTGCTCAGATAGCATTGTTGTTGTCCTTCTTCAAATATGTATAGATTATTTGGAGTTCTTTTGCCTTTGAGTACTGTTTTACCTGTATCAAGATCACGAACAAGACATCCATTCGATCTGAAAATAACCTCGGTTCTTTGATCACACATCTGGCTGACACTTAGAAGATTATGCTTCAATCCATCAACATACAAAACATTTCCAGCCTTGACCTTTTCTTTTAAAGGAGCAATCCCTTTTCCTTTTATAGTTGCAGGAGTATCATTTCCAAAAGAGACTTTCTTTCCTTTTTCTAGAACAGAATAAGATTCAAGTTTTTCTTTATCACCTGTCATATGCTTCGAACATCCACTGTCAATGTACCATAGATTTTCTTGTCCCTCTGCATAAAATGCTATTCCACATCTTTCTGTTTGAGGTTCCTTTATTCTCCATGTTTTGGTGCTTGAGGCTTGCTCCTTTTTCTGCTGAAACCTGCTCCTGCATTCAGATTCTTCATGACCAAAGTTATTGCAAATAGAACATTCAACTTCATTTTCAAGAACCGAAAAGTTGTTATAGGTCCTTTTTGTCATCCCTGTCATACTTCTTTGTTTTTGAGCTTCCCTAGTCATGATTGTTTTATATGCAACACATTGAGCTGCTTTGTGACCAAAGTTATGGCAAGAAAAGCATTGTCCATTGAAGAAGCTTCTGCGGTTATTGAATCTACCAGCCAACTGATTGTAATTTCTATTTTCATCTATTCTTGAACCAAACTGAGAAGATTTTACCTGTGGCTGGTTGTAGCTTTTGTTCACCCTTAAGATGGATTGCCCCTGATAGTTTCTGTTTGTATTTTGTCCCTGCTTTACCTGATTATCTTCATTGTTCTTCTGCTCATTTCTTCTTGCCGCATCAAGATAACTTTTTGAGGTGGATGCTTGAGAGGTTTCTCCATTGTAACCCAAACCTGTCTTGTTTAGAGGAGACCGCTGCACATTGATAATCTCATCCAAAGTTTCAGATCCTTTGACAAACTTAAGATTAATAGCTTTTGTTTTCTCAATTTCTTTTCTGAGACCAACAATTTCACCTTCTAGTTTTTCAAGATGTTTTTCTTTTTCATCAATTTGAAATTGTAGAGTATCAATGATCACATTCTTTTCTTCTATACATCTCTTGAGTCTAGTAATTTCATCATAGAGGTTATTCACATCTACAGCATCCTCATAATCATCATCTTCAAATGCCATTAACAACTTATATTTATTACCTTGTTCATCTTCATCACTGTTTGATAAACCATCACTATCTTCATGGGTGTAGTAGCTTTTCTTATTTGCACTTTGTTTCTTGTTCCATCTAGCAGGTTCCTTTCCTTTATCCTTATAAGGACATTTTGCAGCATAATGACCTACTCTTCCACAAGCAAAGCATTTGAAAGGTAGCTTACCTCTGAACCTTCCAGAACCCCTTTGAAGATTTCTGACAAAATTTGATTCTTCTTCCTCTTCTTCTGGAACATGGCTTGCTTCATAGTAATCTTCTTTGCCTGATGCCTTAAAAGCAGCTTCTCTTCTGTCTGATGGACCTCCCTTTCTCATTTCATAAGCAGTTAGAATTCCATGTAGCTGAGACATAGTGAGAACACGGAGATTTTCCTTTTCTTCTATTGCAGATACTTTAGATTCAAACTTGGGGGATAATGATCTTAGAATCTTTTGAACTACTATAGCCTCTTTTATTTCTTCACCCAAATTTTTCATACAATTAACAATCTCATCTACCCGAAGAAAATAATTAGCCACACTTTCATCATTATACATCTTGAGAGTCTCATATTGAATCCTAAGAGTTTGAAGTTTAGCTTGTGACCATTTTGTCCCATATCTCTTTTGCTGATTTGAAGTGCATTACCTTCATGAATTCTGTTTGGGATATACTTCCTAATAGAGTACTGACTGCTTTTGCATTTGTTTCATACTTCTTTTTCTCAGCTGGATCTGTAGGAGTAGCTGAAGGAAAAGCATAGCCTGTTTCTACAATGTCCCAAACTTCTGTACCAAGAGATTGAAGATATGCAGTAACTCTTACCTTCCAATAATTGAAGTTTGTCCCATCAAAAATCGGTGGCCTGATTGATGCTTCTCTCTCGTAGTTGCTCATGATGAACGATCTACCTTCAAGCGATCAAGCTTCTCTGAAGGACCTGCTCTGATACCAATTGTTGGAAATAATACTGAGAGGGGGGGTGAATCAGTATTATCTAGCAATTTAATAAATCTTCCTTATTTGATCTTTGAATTATTTTTAGCATGTCAGTACCATAAAATAATGAGCATGAAAAACAGATAGTCACACCAAAGAACACAAGATGTAAGGTGGAAACCCAATGTGGGTGAAAACCACCTGCTGCAATATGTCTCTATCTTCTTTCAATTTAGAAACTTCTTTTACAATGATTTTGTACTGGTGCAGTCCTTTACCAGTACGCAGGCTGCAACCTGCAGAGAGCTACAACTCTCTCTCTCTCTCGTTTTCCAGTCTACTCCTGGAAGGGAGCTACAACCCCCTACTTCTTTTCATAAAGCATCAGATAATCAACAAGTACATAACAGATATAGATCACTACAGATATCCGATCAGCAACAACAGAACTAACCCAGAACACCTTATCAATAGAGAAATTCAATCAACAGAACATCTTAAAACAGAGACGCAGTTTTTCTTTCTGTGGCCTGCGACCAGACGCCGTTAACCTTCTGCTACTCTGCGTCCACACGCAGATATCCTTCTGCTCCGCTGCGTGCCCACGCACTGTTCCTTTGACTGCTCTGCATTCTTGTTGCTTCAGGGACGCACCCAAAGATACTATCGCGCCGCGTCTTTCGCTACAGAGACGCACCTGAAAACACTATCGCGCCGCGTCCTTCTGCTTCAGAGACGCACCTGAACCTTGATCGCCCTGCGTCCCCACGCAGCTCTCTCTCTACTGTGCTGCGTCTCGGCGCACTTGCCCTTTACAGTACCTGCGTCCCGGCGCACTTTCCCTTCACTGAACCTGCGACCCTTTAGATATAAATGATATGAAAGCTTCAGAACAAACCCAAACAGTCAGATCTACAGATCTGATCATGCGCCATAGAGATCACAGTCCATTAGAAGATTCGCCCTCTTAGATCTGGACTAGATCTCACCAAATAAGATATTCAACCCAAGACCATTGCTCAATCCAAATGAACTCCTTTGCTTTATATAGGCAAGCTCCTCCCCAAAACATGGAACAATACCACGAGCCGACACCATAGAAACACAAAACCGTCAGCTAGATACCACACAAGAAACCCCCACATGCTTTTTCTCTGACTTGAAATGTGTGCACTGGGTGGACGCACCTCCTGAACGGCTGGCCAGCGTCTCTGGACGCGGACCCTGCATGGTGTACCTGCGGGTACGCACCTCCTGAACTGGTTTCCTGCGTCCTTCTTAATTTTCAACAAACTGAGAGCCTTGCCACTGGAGTTGCCATCAAGTACAACATCTGTAGAAAACATAATGCCAACAGAGGTATCTGTAATAGTTTTTTTTTTTGTACACCTGCCTCTTTTTCCCCTAAAATTTGAGTTTCTAGATGATTTTTCTGAACATACCTGAACAGACTATTTTCTTCTACCATTATCTCTTCTTCTGGTGCTTCATTGGTTTCTTCTTCAATATGATTTTGATTTGATGTGGGAAAATAATCCCCATCTTCTTCATTGTCATAATCTTCTGTTGATTTTATCTATTTTGGATTTTTGCATGCTTCATCAACTACAACATCAATGCTTTCAACAATTTTTCCAAGTCTTTTATTATAACATTTATATCCTTTACTTCTGGAAGAATAACCAAGAAGAATACCTTCATCTGTTCTGGGTTCAAACTTACCAAGCTTTTCATCAATCCTTTTGATATAACATTTGCTTCCAAAAACTTTAAAGTATTTTCCAGCAGGAGTCTTACCATACCAAAGTTCATGTGGAGTTTGAGTGTTGTTTACTTGAACATTTGCTTGGTTGAGAATAGTTATGGCAGTGAATGCAACTTCACTCGAGAATCTTGCAGGAGCTCCAGATTCATCTAGCATAGCTCGACCCATTTGTTGAACTATTCTTTTCATTCTTTTAACCACACCATTTCGCTGACGAGTCCTTGCGGTGGAGAATTGCCTTTTTATTCCATTTTGTTCACAAAAGTCAAAGAATTCATCCGAGGTAAATTCCCCTCCTCGATCAGATATGAGGCATTTGATTTTTGATCTGATTCATTTTCAACAAAAGCTTTGAAGGCTTGGAACTTTTCAAAATCTTCATCTTTATGCTTTAGAAGACCTATCCAACACATTCTAGAAAAATCATCAATGAACAAAATAAAGTATTCTTCTCCACGAGGTGACTTTTTCCTTGATGGTCCACATAAATCAGTATGGACAAGTTCAAGAGGCTTACTAGTTGACCCTTCCTTTTCCATGAAGTGAACTCTGGTTTGCTTACCGATTTGACATGGTTTGCATATTATATTTTCTAGGATGCTGATATCTGGAAGATCACGAACAACCTTGAATCTGCATGCTTTTCTTATTTGAGAAAAGCTTAGATGTCCCAATCTTCTATGCCATAGCCAGTTTTCATCATTTTTGCTTAGATAGCACTGTTGTTGTCCTCCCTTGAGTATGTATAAGTTGTTTGGAGTTCTTGTACCTTTGATCATGGTCTCTCCTGTATCAAGCTCACAAACAACACATCTGTTTGATCGAAACACCACTTCATTTCCTTGATCACACATTTGACTGACACTCAACATGTTATGCTTTAAACCATCTACATACATAACATTTCTAGATTTAACCTTTTCTTTCAAGAAAACAGAGAATTTACCTTTTATGATAGCAAGAGTGTCATTTCCAAATGAGACATTCTTTTCTTTTCTAAGGCATTATATGAGTGAAGTTTTTCTTTGTCACCTACCATGTGTTTTGAGCATCCACTGTCGATGTATCACTGATTTTCTTGTCCCTCTGCATACAAGGCTATACCACATCTTTATGTTTGAGATTCTTTCCTTCTCAATATCTTGGGATTTAATGGAGTTTGATCCTTTTGAGATGTTTGCTGAAATTTGCTCCTACATTCAGATTCTTCATGACCAAAGTTGTTACAGATTGAGCATTCTATTTCATTTTCAATAAGAAAAAAGTTATTATGGGAACTTTTCTTGATCCCTGTTACATTCCTTTGATTTCGTGCTTCTCTAGTCGTGATGATTTTGTAAGCAACAAATTGAGTAGCTTTATGTCCAAAATTATGACATGAAAAACATTTCCCCTTAAAGAAGTTCCTGCGACTATCGAATCTATTGACTTGGTGATTGTTGTTTCTATTGATATTCATCTTTGGAGCAAATTGAGTATGATTTACCTAAGGTTGGTTGTGGCTTCAATTCATCCTTGGAGTAAATTGAGTCTAATTTACCTTGTGATCTGCTTTATGCCTTTGCTGACAATTGTCATACTATTCACTGGTCTTTGTTGCATCAAGATAACTTTTAGTGGAGGTTGACGACTTCTGTGATTGAGATGCTTCTTCAGTATATCCAAGACCTATCTTTATCATAGGAGAACGCTGAACTTTGATAATTTCATTTAAAGTTTCTGATCCTTTGGCAAATCTAAGATTGAGAGATTTTGTTTTCTCAAGATCCTTTCTTAGACCCACAATTTCACATTCTAGTTTTTCATTGTGTTTTTCTTTTTCAGCAAGTTGGTATGTCAAGGTATCTGTAATCATATTCTTTTCTTCTAAACAGATTTTAAGTTTAGATATTTCTTCGTGAAGGTCTTCCTCTTCTAAAGCATCCCAAAAATTATCATCGTCATAAGCCATGAGAAGTCTGTAATCTTGTCCAATTTCATCTTCATCACTATTAGATAAACCATCACTATCTTCATGAGTATAATAACTCCTTTTATTCACAACTTGTTTTCTATTTCATTTTTCATATTCCTTTCCTTTTTCAAATTTATCTTTATGAGGACATCTGGTAGCATAATGACCTACTCTGCCACAAGAAAAGCATTTTAAGGGTAACTTACCTCTAAACCTTCCAGAAACCCATTGAAGCTTTTTGACAAAGTTTACCTCATCTTCTTCTTCTAAAATATGTCCTGATTCATTGTGTTCTTCCTTTCCTTTTGTTGAAGCTTTGAATGCGGCTTCTCTCATATCTGATGGTCCTCCTTTTCTCATCTCAAAGGCAGTTAAGATTCCATGAAGCTGCATCATAGTGATATTCTGCAGATCTTGTTTTTCTTCTATGGCAGACACTTTAGATTCAAATTTAGCAAACAAGGATCTCAAAACTTTCTCAACTAAGGTAACTTCCTTAATTTTTTTCACCCAGATTCTTCATGCAATTGACAACCTCATCTATACGTAGGAAGTAACTAGTTATGCTTTCATCACTATGCATCTTAAGAGTTTCATACTGAATTCTGAGAGTTTGAAGCTTAGCACGTTTTACCTGAGAGTCTCCTTCGTAGCTCAGAACAATTTTGTCCCATATTTCTTTGGCTGATTTGAGCTACATGACTTTGACAAACTCTAATTGCGGCAAACTTCCCAATAAAGTATTGACAGCTTTGGCATTGGTTTCATATTGTTTTTAACCTGCCGTATCTGTAGGAATTGCTGTTGGAAATGTATATCCTCCTTCCACAATTTCCTAGACATCCATTCCAAGCGATTGTAGATAGGTTGTGGTTCTTATTTTCTAATAAACTAAGTTGCTCCCATCAAAGATTGGCGGCCTGATGGATCCCATGTTTTCTTGATTATTCATGTTGATGGATCTACCTTCAAGCGATCAAGCTTCTTCTGAAGGACCTGCTCTGATACCAATTGTTGGAAATAACACTGAGAGGGAGGTGAATCAGTATTATTAGATCAATAATTTTATTTCCCAAACATATTTATATATGTTACTTCAGTGAAGTGAACTAGCGTGTACACGCAACTGTGCTTAAAGAAACCATCGTATATGCAGAGAACATGTGATTTAGACAATTTGTCATGTGTTGAGCTTAAACCAGTATATCAGAGATTTATTAGACAATGCAGTAAAGCAAAATAAAGCATCACACATAAGCAACACACATGAACACCAAGATTTAAGGTGGAAACCCAATGTGGGTAAAAACCACCTATTGCTATCATCTTTGTCTTCTTTTAATAATAAGAAAATCTATTTACAATCTTGTATTGGTGCAGATTCATACCAGTACGCAGGCTTCTACCTGCAAAAGGTTACAACCTTCTCTCATTTTCCAGCTTCTATTGGAAGGGAGCTACAACCCCCTAGCTCTTGTACTAGCCAATATGTTTACTAGTACATAGGTGTCAGCCTACAGAAAACTCCACTCTTCCACTAGGGACCACGTTTCA
The DNA here is from genome assembly GCA_031772625.1 of Pinus tabuliformis. NCBI lineage: Eukaryota > Viridiplantae > Streptophyta > Pinopsida > Pinales > Pinaceae > Pinus > Pinus tabuliformis. The sequence continues at coordinate 635,386,505 of CM062808.1, forward strand.
TGAATTTTCAAACTGGATACTCCTGGATCACAACACCACAAGCTGAAGGCCACGTTTCATCAAATTTTCACACTGGACCCATCAAAGCCTTTTAAACTTAAACTGCATCAACCAATATTCAGTTAATCTGAACAATCAGATCACTAACACCAGAACATTGTGTTGAACCCAGAACCCTGAATCATCATCCAGAACCAACTGTAACCTCAAAAATCATGCATTAGAGTGTATATGCTACTTGGTTGAACCCAACCTGCGTGTATATGCTACTTCCTTTAACCCAACCTACGTATATCTCTAAAGATACTGAATCATAAACTTCTGAACCACAGACTGTACCAATCAGTGACATTCTGAAGATCTACTATCATATTACAGAGTTCAAAACAGATAACAACAAGGATCACCCTTCCTTCTCAATCAAACAATCAATCAGACTCAATTTCCTTATACAACAGTTCTACATTCAGATCTAAGAGGATTTCATTGACAGACAGCAGTAGAAAAATAGAATTTGATCAGATAGATCAGTCAAATCTGAATAGGAGCTTTTTTTTTTGTATAGACTACTTGAAAGAGTCGAACCTACATGTACATGTGCTTTGGCCCAGATGAACCTACTACAGATCTGCAAATTTTGACTCAGAACTTTGTTGCAATTCCAGACTTCAAACAAACCTAGATCATGATAGATAACAAGTAGAACAGGCGCAAAACATCAGATCTTGTTTCAACCAATATCAGATCATTCAAGAATAAGGCATTTCAAGTCTCATGATTCCTGATCCAATGTTGAACTCAAGGTGCATATGAATATTTCAGATCCAGTCCCAAACATAACCCTGCAACATAATATATACTTTAGATAGAAGTATTCCTTAGAATCTCATTGCTTTCACACCTTGGCCTAATGATCTTCTCCTCCTTATATACTCTTAGGCATTTCTCAATACCTTGGACCAAAACCACTTAGGACCAATACCTTGGACCCAATACCTAGGGTTAATACCTTGGACCAAATGCCTCGAACCAATTACCTTGGACCAAAATACCTTGGAACAAATACCTTGGAAAAAAACTTGGTTTCCCAACATGTACGTGCTTTTCCTCCTGTGAAAGTGCGTGTATAGGTTATACGCTACTTTTGTTCTGTTAAACTGTGTGTATATGTGCCTTGGACAAAGTGAACCAGTGTATACCTCTCTTTCTTCATTCTTTGGAGTCTGATCTATAATCCTTTGCTATTGACCTGCTGCACTGTGAACTTTCATCTGAGTGAATTGCCATCAAGGACAACACCTGTATCATAATCCCAACACCAAGTACCAATTCATTGGAATAGTATCTAAGGTGTGATAGAAATATGCACCCATTTCGATTGTGGCTCTTCTCCCCAAGCTTTAGTCCACCATGCCAAGTGTTCACATGGATCATCCTTTCCACTGTATTTTTTAGTCATATGGGTATTATCATATCCAAACCTTAGCTTCATCATTTGCTTGTATTCCTTCCAATCAGCGAAGCTATCCTTATGTGTACCCCACCAATAGGTAGGCGTAGCACATAGTACCAACTTGAGCACCTAGAAATGATGTTCTTTCGACACCTCTCTTTCAAACTTATCCAAAAATAAACTAATATCATCTAAGCCATCATAATGTGGAATATTTCTTACCTCCATGGATACGCACCGCAAATATTTTTTCATCATATTGCAACGTAGCAAGGAACCTTCATGTAATCTATTCTGCCAGTGTTCGAGCTCTCCATTTGAATCTGAGGTACAGGAGTTATCTCTATCCCATGCAATATGCCCGTCTATAATAGGATTTATCCAATCTTCATCATGCGCAGTAATCTTGTATATTTGATCCAAGTCATCATCCTCCACATAGTCGCGGACCGGTTCAGTGTAGCGCACTCCTTCAGCGGGGTCCAGTGGCATGATAACCCTAAGTGCCTTCTTTTCAAATGTCATTCTTCGCTTCTTCAGATTAATTACGGAATCCATGTCGAAGGCCCAATCAATTCCTAGTAGCGTAGGGTAAGGATTTTTGTCATCCACTATTTCAATTACTTCAAAATCATCCAGAGCGCTTGCTCCTTCAATATCAATTGTTACCCCATACAAGCGCCCCATAGGAATGATTTTCTACTGATTGGCCATGCGTAGTTGTATAGGAGACCATTGTAGCATAGGTCTCCCCATCCTTTACCAAGTCTTCTTAGGAAGTACATTTGCATCAGATCCTAGATCTGGGATGACTTGATCCATTTCATACTCTCCAATCTACGCAGTTAGCCTCATCTCGTGCCCTCTCTACTTCTTATGTTTAACCAGCTTCCTTACAGCGCGTTGTTCTGAAGGGGTCTTTATTTTTCTTGTACAATTATCAATTAGCACTTGGAGCCCTTCTACCGCCTTCTTATCCCACAACAGCTTCATACAAGCTTTCAGAAAGGTAGCCAATAGCATGGGATCCATGTCTTGTATTTCATTGTTTCTAACCAGTTTTTCCTGACTTCCCAACATAGAAGCCTCAGCAAAGTTCTTCTTGGCTTCCATGAAAGTTTCTTTAGCCCTATTGTGATCAAATCCAACTTATTTTTTGGCAGCCTTATGCACCCATCCTTTAGTTTCTGACTGCTTTCCTTTATCTTCTCTTGTGGTCATACCACTTCATGTCATAATATTAATGCTATGGTGCTCTTCGTGAGGCTCTAACCTCATCATCTATATGTTTTTTGTAGGTTTTTGTGTCTTTTACTCCCACATCTTTGCAATTAACACTGGGCAATCTTCTACACATGATTAAACTATTTGCAATATTGACAAGATAGATTCCTAGGATTCTGACAGCTGCGTGAAAAATGTCTTACTTCACCACAGTTATAACAGATGATTTTTCCATGACCTCTACCGGCCCCTCCTCCTCTTAATCTTCCACAACCTTGAAATCCTCCCCACACTGTACTCATAACCCTGATCCTGAGGTTGATTTTCTGCTTTCATTCGATATGTAGGGGTTTGCTCCATCATCAATTCATAGCTTCAGCAGTTTCACTCATCATATCCAACCAATTTACAGAAGGTACAAAACAATTGTTGCGGCGTCTGTACAAAATTTTACAAAAGGTGACAATTATCAGTCACTTGCTTCCCAGCTATTTGACAGATAGCGCACCATAATGGTACTCCCGTGCTTGGTCCTGCAATGTTGTCAGGCTTCAAAGGCACAGGACCTCCTCCAATCAAGTAATTTTGATAAACAAGGTGGTGATTCTTATCATGTCCTTTGTCTTTTCATTTTATACACCAGACTTCAGTGCAAACCTCTGTTTGAGCTTCCTTCCCTGTCTTCAAGCTTTGCAACTCCATGTGCAGGCTTGCCAACTGCGACTGAATTTGTTGTACTCCAATGTTCGTTTCCTGCACTAGTGAGGCTTCTAACCTCATGATGATCTCCATAGCCTCCGCTTGCATTCCCATCTTCTGTTGTGATAATGGTAATCTTAGATGAGGCAACAACGAAGCAATGTACTAGTCTCTATGTTGATCATCTATCATCTTCATATTATCTTGCCGAATCAGGCATTTTAGCCTCTGATCGAAATCCCACGAGGACTCATTTACCCTTTGTTGTATTTCCTAAACTTGTTTACAGACTGCACCTGAGACTTAGGCTTATTAAACTCAATGTTTAATGCCTGCTGAGTCCCGACCATTATCATGCCAAGGCTACCTTGACAGAACTTGATATACGAAGTCAGTGCCCTATCCTGCAGTGCCTAGACCATCTGTGCTTTCTTCATATTATCATCGGTAATATTTTGTGCTATCCACATAGAATTTGCAACGATCCATAATTTTTTGGAGTCTTCACTTCCCGCCCCTTTGAATATTTCCATGTTGAATGGTTGGCACAGAGGTGGAGCTGGAGGTGGAGTGGAGGGGTGAGGTATCCTCGGGATACCCTGACTTACTATATGCAGCGCACATCACGGTGTATTCAAAATAGTTCCTTCATCGTCGCTGGAAGAGAATCCTAAAAACGGACTATATTCAGATCCTAATTATTTGTTCCTTCAAAATGGTTTTCTGCTTCGCGTAGTTCCAAACATCAAGGTAATTCCATGACCCATTTCTCACACAACAACACGTTAATCCAAGTTTACAGAGATTTTAAATACTTACCTCACGGTCCCTTGAAGAGCATGAGCTCTGCTTCACTACAGCTGATGTTCGTATCAATCGCGAGCTCAGTGACAAATCCTCCTAAGATACAATCAATCCAATGATCAATGGCACATGCGATGTTATTTTCTGAAGCTTCCAGGTGCTTCACCAACTCTAGAGTCCACACAATAAGGCTGTCAAGCCTCCACGTACCTTGACTATTTGCTAATTTAGACAGCCACTCATGCAATTCGCAAGGGAAGAAACATAAAAATGCTTTGGTTTCATCTGTGTACAGGTATCTATTCAACCATTGTTCCTTGGATAATTGCAGTTTTCTGTTCTCCTGAGCTGCAAACGCATGCAACTTCCGATCAAGCCACTTTTCGATTTCCTTCTTAATAGGGAACCACTTATTCGACATCACACATTCCTTAGATAGATCCTGGTCTTGGAAATGAAACCATTTTTTGGCTTGATGGGGCTTGACTCAGGTTCAATGTTATCTGCACTAACCAACAAAACCCTAACTGTTGGCCCTTTCGGCAACAACCCACGTAGCGCAGGCTACAGTCTCACCTGACGTAGTATTGGGGGATGCTAGAACTAGGTTTCTACATCCATAGGCCTGTGTGATTTTTTCTCCATGTCCTTATGGCTTAGATCTATCTTCACATGCCTTTAACCCTTTCGAACAGATAACTACTGCAAATATATCTAAACAAATTCTTGATCTTCGCGAAGGTCCCTAATTATACTTATCATGCATGAAGATTATAGATCCACTACTATCGCACAGTAAACAATCATTAATTCATGTAAATCATAACATAGAGAAAAGATATATAATTTTGCAGAAGTAAATAATAAGACACAAATGCACCCGATTCAGCTCAAACAATCTTTATTAAGTATAATTGTTCAATTACATACTTCTTTTCCCTATGTGCTCATCTACAGGGGCCTACGCACTCAGCCTACAGACTTACCAAGGTCTCTGCACACTCAACAGCAGGAGCCTTCCACTTTTGCCTAAGTACAGGAAACAAACCTTTCCTGCCTTAACACCTTGCCCTTACAATGATTCTTCTCTATCCGATACTTCTTAAGACTCGCTATGACTCACCTATATATAGCATTTTCTTTACAACACAATGGTCTGTGGACCATGGGCGGGTCTCAAAACCACTATATCACCTACCCACCTAAGGGACTAAAGACTCTTTGACTTCCACTAACTTCGCGCTCCGCTTCCACATTTCGCGGAGACTTTACATTCATTACAAAAGTATATTACAAGATTGACCCAAAACTTGACTCAACTGACATGAGGGACCCCTTCCCAACAGAATTACAATTTCATTTCTAATTTAATTCAAGGACAAAATTAAATTAGGGTTTTCTTGTTTCATTTTCAACACTCCCTGTCAAGAATAAATGGGTTATCTGCTACCCCAATCCTGCCTCTATGAAACTCGAATTTTCATCTTGACAATTCCTTTGTCAAAATATTCGCATCTTGTTCCTCTGTAGGAATGTACTCTAGCAACATGATTCTCCTCTGCACACAATATTTTGGATGGTGATACTAGATGTCGATATGCTTGGAACGATCATGAAAAACTGGATTCTCAAAAAGTTTGATACAACTCTAATTGTCACAGTAAATCACTGTAGGATCCATCTGTTGACCAAATAACTCAGCAAGGATCTTCCTCATCCAGATAGCTTCACAAGTTGCTTGACTAGAAGCCATGTACTTTTCTTCTTCTAGACTGGGTGCAACGGATCTCTGCTTACTGTTGTACGAAGAAATTGTTGCTAACTCAATAGTGAAGATTCCCCTTGATGTGCTCTTCTAGTCGGATGGAACCCCTTCCCAAACTGCATCTATGAATCCTTGTAGATTCACTCCCTCTGTCTGTCTATACCAAAGGCCAAACTGAGTGGTTCCTCTGAGGTATCTCAACACATGTTTATCTATCTTCCAATAGAGTTTGGTTGGCTTAACCATTGCTTGATTAAGTTATTTAATTGTAAAACATATTTTCATTCATGTGTTCACCAAATACATAAGTGAACCCACAAGTTGCTAGTAAATAGTAGCCTCAACTACTTCACCTAAAGTAGCATCTTCCTTCCTCCAGTTCCCTACTAGAGAAGTCTACATGGGTTTGTTTCTCTTCATGTGGAACTTCTTCAATACCTCATTGGCATACTTTCCCTGAAAGACAAACAGTTCCTCATCTACTTGCCATACTTCCATACCAAGGAAATAGTGCATGAGCCCTAGGGCCTTCACCTCGAATTCTCTTGCAAGATCATCTTTGAAATAGTTTATCAACTTCTCATCACCTGTTAGAATTAAATCATCGACATATTATTACTATAATCAACAATTTACCTTCAACCACAATATGGTAAAGGTTTGCATCTTCTTAACTTTTGGTGAAGTCTAACCTGGTGAAATAGTTGTCAATCCTGGTGCACCAAGCACGAGGTGCCATTTTCAATCTATATAATGATCTCTTGAGTGTACACACATGTAACTCATTATTGAAGGTCTCAAATCTTTATGTTTCGTCAATGTACACCTCTTCCTCAATCGAGGAATTTGTCTTCACATCAATCTGATGTATCTTCCATCCCATTTGTGCTGAAAGTGATAGAATAGATATGATTGAAGAGTACCTTGCTACTGGAGAAAATGTCTCCTCATAGTCACTTCATTCTACTTGAGAGAATCCTCTGGCCACAAATCTGGCCTTATTTTTCTCCACACTCCCATCTTCTGCTTACTTAACCTTGTAAAGCCATCTGGAACTCACCATTGACTTATTTGCTGGTCTTGGTACCACTTCCCAAAAATTGTTTCTAATAATGGAGTCATACTCCTCTACCATGGCATCAAAACATATTGGTTTCTATACTGCTTCCTCGAGAGGATGCCTCAATCTCTACACTCTCGCTCATTAGATCCATGTAGCCAGTGTACTGATCTAGTGACCTCCTCTGCCTGCGCTGTAATGTGGGTGCTCGCAAATTCTCTATAGCATCATGCATCATTCTATCAACCTCTCTGGTGGACTTCCTTCCATATATTTAATTCTCTACATGAGTGGGTTCTTCCACTCTCTTCTCCTTTGCATGTGGTTGCTCCACATCATCCTAAGGTTCTTCTTTTGGAGCTAAAATCTCCTCATCTACATGTAACTGAAGCTCCCTCTCAAGGGAACATCTCATGGCCTTCTCTTCATAAATTCACATCTTTACAAACCAATGTCATCCTATGAGATGGAAGGTACCCCCGGTAGTTGTGAGGTGTATCAATGTACCCCACAAATATTCCCAACTCACCTGTTGGTTCTAGCATTTTCCTTGCATCCTTGGTAACATGATAGTAAAGTGATGAACCAAATATCCTAAAGTGTGCCACATATGGTTTCTTACCTGGAAAATCTTCTTCTGATGTACTCATCCTGAGAATCTGATGAGGACTCTTGTTCTACACACATACAGTTGTGTTGCATGCTTCAGCCCACAAGTGCAATGGTAGTCCCTAATCATGTAACATTACCTGTGTGGCTCCCACAACACTTTTTTTCTTCCTTTCAGCCACCCCATTCTGCTGTGGGTTATAACTTGCTATTAAGTCTCGTTGAATTCCTTCTGAAGCACAAAATTTCTTGAATTAATTCAACACATATTCTCCACCATTATCGCTCTTGAGAGCGTTCACTTTCCTGCCAATTTCTCTCCCAACAAGTGCTTTAAATTAATAAAAATTAGCAAATGTCTAATATTTCTTCTGCATGAATAAAATAAAACAATTACGAGAGAAATCATATGAAAATATTATATAATACATGTGCTTGGTTGTGGAGGCTGACAAGAATAATCCGCACACATCTGAGTGAACCCTTTCAAGTATTGCTTGTGCTCAATTGTCCTTATTATGAAAGGTGGCTTTGGTGTACTTCCCCAATGTACACCCTTTGCATGTATCTCTTTGCTCTAGTTCACCCTTGGAAAGTCTTGTAGAAATTTGTTGCATGATCTTCAAAGCTTTATGGTGCAAGTGACACAATACTCTATGCCACAACTAACCTATGTCTCATATCTGCACCTTCTTTTCTTTTGTGCTCAAAGAAACACAATCTTCTACATCCAATTTGTAGAGGTTCTTCACTCGAAACCCAATCCGCTTCACTTTTCCTAAGGCTATGTGATGAAGGAAAGCCTTTCCCTTGCTAAACATCACATCATAGCCATGATCCTCCAACATAGCAACTAAAACCAAATTCTTTTTCAGACCTGGAACATACATGACATCTTTTAATGTGATAGTAGAACCTGAATCCCTCTGAAAAGTAACAGTACCAATGTTGGTCACACTATACCTTTCATCATCTCCAACTTCGATGTGCATCTAGAGGTCCTTCTCCTCCAAGTCACTAAATAAAAAAATAAAAAAATCTGGTCATATGGAATGAGGCTCCACTACCTAGATACCACACACTTCCCATCACCGATGTCACCATGCAAGCGATGAGGGTGAAATCCAACTAAAACTATGAAGTAAGAGATTCACCTTCCGCTCCTCCTAAGGGCTTCTTGCCGACCTTCTTGTGCGGACACTTTGTGGCATAGTGTCCCATCTCATGACAATGAAAACATTTAATCTTGGACAAGTCCTTGTTATTGCTACCTTGACTCGAATCTGATTTGGAATGGGGTGACTTCCCTTTTCCTTTCTTTTCCTTTCTAGCTAAGGCATGGTTCTCCTCATCATCATGCTTGGATGAGGATCCATCTCTGATGTTGCACCAAATCTCTTCTTGCACCAAGTCAGCCTACAAATGATCCCACTCTAGTAGCTTCTCCCTCCCATTTAACGAATCTTGGTAGTTGTGCCAGCTCAGTAGTTTTTAACCCCATACAAAAATTACCTGCATACGAATTCTAAAAATAGAAAATAAACAATAGTGAGAGCATAAAACATAAAATAGATATACACAAATATTTTCCACTGGATCCCAAAACCGAGACTACCAGATTTATTTTTCATTATTTTCCTTTCATTGTTACAATACATATATATACATGGTGAAGCATATATAAACCCCAATCCATTCACCCTGGATTAGAACATAATCGTAGTTCCCTTGACCGAATATACAAAATACCATGGACAGAAAACCATCATGCCCAAAACCATGTGCAAAATCCATGCACAAAACCATAGGTAGGTCTGCGCAACTAATATAGGGTCCCAAAAAAAATTCTTAGGGCGCTGCCTCAGACCCCATGTAGGGAGGCTACTGCCCTCCTACATACCCCCCGATAAAGTGGGAAACCGCCCCCCCTGTGACCCCCTACTGTGCTTGACGCAACGTACAGGGGGGCTACCAACCCCCTTGTGACCCCCCCGCGCATGGGGTAGTCGTGGAAAGAATATAACATACACCCAACTTTATCCCACTTGTTGTTTTCTTTCCACAGGGGGCCACAAGAGAGCTTAGTCATTGATCTAACCTTGCAATGCCCATTGTTTCTCTACACCAAGAGAACTTCTCAGTGCTCACAAAATTTTTCAATGCATCTGCAGTATTCTTTAAAGTGTCCACCTTTACCAACAACACCTTTTTGTCCTCAACCATATCCCTCACAAAGTGATACTGAACATCAATGTGTTTTGTCTTTGAATGATAAGAAGGGTTCTTTGCTAAGAAAATTTCACTTTGGCTGTTACAATCTATCCTTATAGCTCACTGTACTAACCCCATTCTTGAACACAATTTCTGCAACCAAATTTCTTCCTTGCTTGCATGAATGGCTGCCATGTATTCAAACTTTATAGTTGAAAGGGCCGCTATAGACTGTCTCGTACTCATCCAACTGACTGCACCTCCAAATAGGTTAAACACATACCCACTTGTAGATATTCTCTAATCCAGATCTCCAGCCCAGTCTGCATCAACAAAGCCATGAATGTCCAAAACTCTGTCTAATCCTGGTCTTCCTTGGTATCACAAACCATAATCACTAGTGCCACACAAATACCTGAAAACCCACTTCATTGTTGTCCAATGCTTCTTCCCTGGTTTTGACATAAATCTTCTCAATACTCCCACTACATGTGCAATGTCTGGTCTAGTACAAACCATCGCATACATCAGGCTACTGACTGCGCTTGCATATGGAACACGAGACAAGTCCTCTTCCTCTTCTTGTGTCTTGAGACTCTGTTCAGAAGATAACTTTACACCTACAGGAATAGGAACCTTCACCGATTTACTATCCTGCATATTAAACCTCTGCAATATTTTCTCAACATACTTCCTATGGTTTAACTAGAGCTTCCTCTTTTCCCAATCTCGTTTAATTTCCATGCACAAAATATAGTTTGCAGCACCAAGATCTTTCATGTCGAATTTGGAGGACAATTGGCTCTTGAAGTCCTAGATAATTTTTTTGTCATTTCCAACCAGCAACATATCATCCACATACAAGACTAGATAGATAAAAGGGTCACCAATTAATTTAAAATACAGATAGTGATCTGCTTTGCTTCTGGTGCAGCCAAGTCCTCGTATAAATGTATCAAATTTCTGATACCACATCCTTGGTGATTGTTTTAACCCATAAAGAGACTTTTTTAATTTGCATACCAGTTCTTTATTACCCTTCACTGCAAAGCCTTCAGGTTGATTCATGTAGATCTCTTCTTCCAGATCCCCGTGAAGAAATGTTGTCTACACATCCATCTATTCTACCTCAAAATAAAAAGCAGCAACAATAGATAAAAGTAATCTAATAGAAGATACCTTGGCAATAGGAGAAAAAATATCACCGAAATCAATTCTCGACACCTAGGAATAACCTTTTTCTACCAACCAAGATTTGTATTTCTCCACCTTGCCTTCTATATTCATCTTCTTCTTAAACACCCATTTTCTACCAATGGGTTTCCTTCCAGTCAGCAACTCCACTGGATCCCAAGCCTCATTTTTGCGCAAAGATGCCATTTCATCAACCATGACCTCTTTCCAAAGTTTTCCATCCTCTGAATCTACTACCTCCTTGATAGTTCTGGATCATCATCAGTAATCGATAAAGCAAAATTTGAATAGAAAGTAGATGGACTATACCTTTCTGGATGCCTTCTTTCTTAAATTGATCTTCTCGCAGCTGGAGTAGGTGGCTCCTCATATTTCGATTCCTCTTTTGCTGTAGAGTTTGATTCTTCCTCCTTTAGCTGAAACTCTATCTTCTTAGATCCCTTTGGTAGGACTTCATCTTTAATAACATCTTTCACCTCTCTAAACTCCACATTGTGGCTATACACAACTTTCCTTGTTTATGGGTTCCAAAGCTTATAACCTTTTAAACCATCCTTATATCCAATAAAGATGCACTTTTCATATTTACTATCCAACTTTGTTCTTTTCTCCTTTGGAACATGTACATATGCATCACATCCAAATATCATCATATGTGAAAGAGAAGGTTTCTTACCAATCCATACCTCTTGTGGGGTCTTATCCTCCAATGCTGATGAAGGTGATCTGTTGACCAGGTAGCATGCATTCTCCACCGCCTCTGCCCAGAATTCCTGTCCTAACCTAGCACCACTAAGCATGCTTCTTGCATTTTCCATCAATGTCATGTTCATTCCTTCTGCAAATCCATTTTGTTGAGGTGTGTATGAAGTAGTCTTCTTTCGTGCTATACCACACTTGAGAAGTCACCTATAAATAATACATAGCACACAGACTTACCTAGTGATGGAACCGACATAGGTCCAAACACATCACTATGCACAAGCTCTAATATTTGTTTCGCCCTCTTAGCACTAGAGGGGAAAGTCACCTGATTCTGCTTCCCATATACACAATTTTCATAGAAATCAAAATCCATAGAGAAATGAGACATACCTTCTACCATACCATTACCATGAAGTATTCGAAGTCACTTCTCTCCAATATATCCAAGCCTTTGATGCCATAGCATGGTATTTTCTCGAGAGACCACTAAATTTTCTAATCCACTTTCAGGAACCACAGAATTGTTGCACCCATCAATAATAGTGCTACCCTGAAGCTTATACAGAGTTTCAATCTAAAATCCCTGCATCAATACCAGTGCTCCCTGAACCATCTTGTAGGTATCTTTGTTGAACAATGTTTTTACACCTGCATTTACAGAAATCCTATTTATGGCCAATGTAGGAATGTGCAGAACACCCGAAAGTGTTCTAATCCTTCCACCTTGCAACCTCAACTTGAATTTTCTGTGATCATTCTAGCCTTACTTTCATCCCCTAAGAAGACATCACCGCCATCATATTTCTCATACTCACATAACCACTCCCTATGGGGAGTGAAGTGAAAGTATGCACCTGAGTCAATCAACCATTCCTCATGATCTACATGTGTACTTGAAGAAAAAGCCAAGTACATATCCCCACCTTCATCTGAGGTGGTTTTCACCTCTGCAGAAGTAGCATCATCAGATCCCTTTCCTTTCTCAGGAGATTTAGATTTACATTCCCTTTGGAAGTGCCCTTTCTTTATGCATTTGTAGCACACCTTTACAAGTTTTTCTGGAGATTTAGATCTCCCACTCGACGACTTATTTTTGTTTCTGTTTTGGGACCATCATCGTATAGGCAAGGCATCACCATTTTGGCCCTCCATATCTTTCTGTTTCATCTCCTCCAACAGCAAGGATGAGACTATTTCACCAAACTACAAGGTAGTTGCATTGCTACCTATTACAACAACTAGACTATCCCACAAATCAGGTAGAGAACACAACAAACTGATGCACTTATCTTCATCTGGAATTTTAATATCAATAGATAATAACTGGCTTAACATAGTATTAAAGGTATTTAGATTCTCTGTCACTGATTCTCCATCTTTCATCCTCAGGTTATACAAATTTTTCTGTAGGAACAGTTTATTCACCAGAGACTTAGATTGGTACAAATTCTAACTTGTCCCACAAAGCCTTTGGTTAAGCTTCCCCTGATATATTCAACATTACTGAATCTGAGACACACAATCGTATTGTGTTGTTTGTCTTCTGAGCCAACTTATCCCAGTCTTCAACTGACATTACCATTGGTTTAGTACCCGGATCTACCACAATCCACTAATATTTATCCACAAGTAGATCCTCCATCTTGAGTTTCCACAACTCAAAACTCTGACCTTTAAATTTCTTGATCTCTATCTTTCCACTTCTTGCCATCTTCTTTCACCACAAGAATCAATCCCGTAGATCTCCCACTGAATAGGGTTTACCACAGGCCTGCGAAAAACCCCTCAACAACAAAGGCATTCCCTTGAAGCCAAAACAACTCTGATACCAAGTGTAGGTTTTAACCTATTATAGAAATTACTCGCATACAAATTTTAAAAACAGAAAATAAAAAATATTGAGAGCATAAAACATAAAATCGATATACACAGATATTTTCCACTGGATCCCAAAATCAGCACTACCAGATTGATTTTTCATTATTTTCCTTTCAATGTTACAATACATATATACATTTTGAAGCATCCATTAACCCTGGATTAGAACATAATTGTAGTTCCCTTGACCAGATCTAGAAAATACCATGGACAGAAAACCATCATGCCCAAATCCATGTGTGAAATCCATGCACAAAACCATAGGTAGGTCTACCCACCTAATATAGGGTCCAAAAATATTTTCCTGGGGCATAGCCTCAAACCCCGTGCAGGAGGGCTCCCACCCCGCTACATACCCCCTGATAGGGGGGCCAACTTCCCCCCTTGTTGTGCCCGATGCAACGTACAGGGGTGGCTACCCCCCCCCCCCCACCCCCGTGCATGGGGTAGTCATGGAAAGAATATAACAAACACTCAACAGGCTCTTGGGAAGGCCTAGAAGTGCTAGGCTAACCAAATCATCTTCAACAACTATAACAAAAACATTTCCAAGCTCACATAGACATTGGGTGAACTTGGTCAAGTAATTTGGTATTGTATCACCCTTCTCCATCTTGATTTTCCTGAGCTTTTCATTTAGTGCCAGTTTCTTGTGGTCATTGTTGTTCTGAAACAGGTTTTTCAAGGCCTTCCACATTGCATATGGAGTCTCCTTACTGTGGAGTTTTGATACAATATGATCCTTAACTCCTTCTAGGATAATCCTTCTCACCTTTGCAACACATTTTCTCCACCCTACCAGATCTTGAGCATTAGTTGTTGGAGGCTTAGGAATATCTTTTTTCTGTGAATTCCTTAAGCCTGTTGTCTTCCAAACTTACCTCCATCTTGTCCTTCCAAGAAATATAGTTCAAACTATTCTAAAGGGCATACTCGAGTTTCAATCTAGAATGACATCCTGCTGAATCTGAAGAATGATACTGCAAATTTGATTTTACCTACAAAAGACAAACTCTTATTATCCTCTTCTATAGTGATTTCAGCTGTAATACCATGTAGAAATTGCTTGTAGATTCAAACTGCTAATTGTAATTTACTAAAATAATAGACTTGAATCTACTCTACTCATCAACGGAAACAATTAAACGATCGTGAAATCATGAAGCATACAAGAGAAATAATTCAATCAAAACATTACACAATGATTTTCTAGGAAAATCCACAGCTAAAAACCCATGCTATTTGCATATTTCATTAGTCAAAAAATATGAGAAGATTACAATGCTTTTCTCAAGCCCGAGCAACCTTTGCACTATCTCTATCTGTCTCACAACTTCCTAGAAAAGCTGAAGCCAATACTTAACCAATTTTCTTCTTGTGCAAGTCCCTATTTCTTTGCATTATTTCCTTGGGAATTATCCCCCTATTAATTAGGGAAATTCCTCAAAGTAATTGTGCAATCCATCATAGGCCTTCCTCTGACTGCATGCACCACCTGTACAATTTAGATGATTATACAACTGATAGTACACTATCCCTGAACTCCAATCTCAATTGGGTAACTCTTAGATCTGAAATGCATGAGTTATTTATGAGTGAATCATTAGTTAACTAGTTGATCACTGCAAGCAACACCACACCACTAGACCTCCCACTAGTTCCTCTAGCAGTTGGAACTAGTTTAACTCACGTTAACTCAGTTAAACTGAATTAATTAATTACAACTCAAAATAAACTCAACCAGGGTTTCTATAACGTAGGAGACAGTCTACATGACTCAATTTAGAACGTCAACTCGAATTAACTAAGCCAACTAAGTCAAATTAACTTAGTTAAATAATACAATTTGTCATGTGATGTGGAATTACAATTTTATTCCTATTTTAATTGAAGGATAAAATTAAATTAGGATTTTCTTGTTGCATTTTCAACAACCCCTTAGTTGTTGGCGGGACATTTTTCCCCATCAACAACTCCTCATTTTGAATATGCAGTGCTCTAGCATTTGCCTTTTATTGCTTGAGTTGGTTTGAAACTTTATCTAGGAGATTTTCTTGCTTTACTAATTGTCAAAGAGATTTTACTCAAGTCATTATAGATCATTTCCCTTGATTATCTATGAAAATTAATATTTTCAAACAGTGGAATATCAACTGCATTTATGGATAGATCCAATGTTTTAAAACCAAGTCCTGAAGGAAGAGATTGAACAATTGGATGCATGAGGGACAATTTTAATTGATTTCTTTCTAAGTCCATAGCATAGAGTAGCCTTGTTTGATAAGTTGGAGTCATTTGTGTTGCTAGTTGCATTGCCATATTTCTTTTCACCTTATAACTCCTTTCTTCAATATGTTGATAATTATTCTACAATATATCTATTGTGGAGGGAGTCTCTTCAACTGAAAATGTTGTCAAATCAATGGAAATAGAGGAGGAAGTGGGGCACTCCAGTTTCCTAATTGCATTTGGAGACCTCACTGATCTGAAGGTCCTTTTGTTAACTTTATTTGTTTTTCTCCCTCTTCCTTTGCTTGAACTTTTTCTCTCTTTTGTGAGTGTAAATACTCCATCTCAATGTCCATCTATTTAAAAGCACTTATTTTCAAACTTTTCTCTTCCACTATAATGGTTTCAAAACTCATTTGTTGAGGTGTTTGAGTAGATTGGTTATCAGGAAATATTTCTTTATTTTCCAATCTTTGGCTTACTTTCATGAATATAGGCAGCAAAACCAACATCAACTCTTCTATTTGAAATTACATGATAAGGTTCATATTGCCACTTTTCTCCTTTTCAAAAACCAAATTCCTTCATCATTTCTTCAACTTGTTGGAGGGCTTCTGTGCTATTCACAATGAATTTCCCTACATTGTTATCTAACTTGAAATTATATCCCTTGTGCCTAGGAACAAAAGGGATTTGGTCGACATTCAGGCTCTGCCTTATAAATTCTAAGGAGAAAATCCTCATTGGTACAAATAGTGGCAAATGATAAGGTTATACCTCCACTCCATACAACCTTATTTATATGTGATCTTCAAATATAAACAAATATCCTACTCTAGTGTCAACATTGAGTTGCAAGAGTTATTTTTCTTGAGGAAACATCCTTGGTGTTGGTTGATTGTTTAGAATAGAAAACACCACAAACATGAAAGAGAACAGATAATGTGAAAAGCCATGGATTTTTTTTTTCTGATGATCATATAGGTCAACTCCACCACTGAATTCATTTTATTGCTTGAATCTAACATATTTAAACCAATATGAGTAAACTTTTCTGCATGTACATACAAGAATAGATAGACCAAGATAGATGGGTATCTGAAGTAACAAGAAATATGGAAGTTTTGAAATTGGAAAATGATAGACTTGGCCAAGTAAGAAGGGATGTCTAAACAACATTTGGTTGCAACATTAAACTAAAAAACCCTAGGGCTTGCTCATTGACCATTTCAACATCATATTCTCCTAAAAGGGACAAAATTATGGCTAAAACTTGTTTTGCAGCGTCAAAAAATAGGGTTGTAGGATAGTTCATTGTTGATGGAGGAATTTGAGTGTTTCACAGCAAAATGAGTTTGAACAAACTTTCTTTTCCTTATTTAGAAATATGATTGAAGGAGAGGAGAAATTCAATATCTATAAATCTTAGGATTATCAACTGCAAGAAAATTAAAGGCTTTATGGATTAACTCTGGTGTGATCTCGTAAATATTTTCCCTTGTTGAAAATATAATAAAATTTCTCTATGGGAGAATGGAAGAAATAAACCAACTTATGAGCTCAGGGAAGTTGTAGACAACTAGGACAATAATATGATACAGTCCTACTGAACAACTCAAAATAGGTCATGGGAGTCATTAAATCGATCAAGAATGTATTTCTCAGTCTCCATGAGGTCAAAGAGGAAACATAATGATATATTTCAGCTACTCTATCCACTAGTGGCGTATGAGAAGAGGGTAAAATAATTACGGGTTTTTTCATTGATTTATGGGCTTTTTCCATATTTACAGTTGAAAGAGAGGCAAATGAAGAAGCACGAAGTGACAAATTACTCAGTTTATTATAATTACAAAATATACCCAAAACATAACATAAGAAATTGATAGAATGAGAATGCTTCTTTGTTGATAAAACCCTTGAGGTAGGATAATTGGCATACAACTACTCCTTAAGGAAGGAGAACACTCCACAAGCCATATGCTTATCAATACAAAAATCCTTGACATATCTCAATTGAGAGTCTCTAGCCTCTATATAGGCTTCATAAATACAATACCATGGGTCTCTCAATAACATACATCAATACAATGGGCTTATCACTTTATTCCCTAACTACTTGTGGTTCCTTACATAATGTGGGTTAACCACTTTATTTATTAATTATGTTCCATTTATTATTATTACATTAAATTATTTCCTTGGTCACCTCCCTCTATACCCCATATTATCCCCCTAGGTATACTACACAGGAAGAGTATCACAGCAGAAGCCACTACTAAGCTCTTCTTTGAACGAGTGTGGGTAAAATTTTGGTTCCCATAGTCCATTATCTTAGATCGGGACTGTAGGTTCCTAAGTAGATTTTGGTCAAGCCTCTGGTTGATGCTAGATACCAAGATCACTAAGTCCATGGCCTTCCACACCCAAACTAATGGCCAAATAGAGGTCGTCAATAGGATGATAGTACACATTTTATGCATGTACAACTCGAAGCATCCATGAACATGGGATGAAATTCTCCCCTATGTCCAACACAGTTACAACAGATCTCTCCATATCTCAATTGGCCATGGTCCCTTTCTAGTGGGGTTCAGATTCCAACCACTATGTCCCATTGATGTGGCCATACCATTTGCAGCTACTCAGGCAGATTCGTCTCATATCCAGGCTGAAGCTGACACGGCTAAGAAATTCATTGAGTGCATTCAACACACCCTCCAATAGGTCCATGACATATTGGATCGAACCAATGCTAAGTACAAGAAGCGTATGATCAACATCAGGTGCCACACAAGTTCTAAGTGGGTGACAAAGTTTAGTTACATTTGCAGAAGAAGTGCCTCACTGGGGCCTACCGCATGTTAGTGTCAACATCTGCATACTTCCATCAGGGATCAAAATTTGCTCTTTGCATTTTCATTTTAGGGGTCCCATACTGAAATTTTTACATCGTTTCATTAGGTCATGTCAAACTGATCCACTGATGGTTGTCTTCTCTTCAGAAAATATAATTTATCTCTCATAGAGTATACTTGCTAACCCTTCTTCAGGTTGTTTTCAGTCATGGTTTCATGGTCAATTTGCAATCATGCCTTCATTAGGTCATTTGGCATGTTTTCATTAGGTCATAGGGCATGTTTCATTAGGTCTTAGGGTTTCATTTCCAAGGTCAAGAACCTGATTTTCTGTGTAAATAAAGGGCAGCAAGGGTATGAGGATGATAAATAAGTCAAACATGATGACTTGTAGGTCATAGTCACTATATCATTATCTTTTAACCTGATGTAATTTTCACCTCAAAAACATGTTTTGAGGTGAAAACAGAGTATTTTGAGTTAATTTGTATTTATTATGTAATTTTAAGTCACTATATGTAATAAATGATCCCATCTGCACCAAAGCATCTCTCCTTGCTGCAAGACAAAGAAACACTGCAAAAATTAGTTCAAGTTGAGAATTATCCACCTGAAAAGAAACAAATAGGAAAAGGCATTAAAAACAGAGTTTTGAAGAAGGTTAAGAAACATTAGAAAGTGGATTTTTCAAGTGAAAAATCAAAATTTACTCCTATATAAGCTCTCACATTTCATTTTCAAGTTTATCATTCTCATTTGGCAAGCAAGAAGTCAAAAAGTGAGAAGAAGAGGAAAGGTTGAGTGAGTTTTGGGTGAAGGAGAGTTGGCGCTGCGCTTCTGGAGAGTGGCGCTGCGTGTCTGGAGTAGTGGAGGAGTGGCGCTGCATGTCTGGAGTAGTGGAGGAGTGGCGTTGTGCATAGGCAAACTGGTGTTGTGCATTTCAGGCAGGAGGGTCAGTGCCGCGTGTTGAGACTCCGGCACTGCGCGTTGAGGCCCGGCGCTGCGCATCTGGCAAATTTCCCAGTGTAAATTTACACTATGTTGCGCTTCTAGGGTGCTGTTGCGTGTCTATGCGCCGGCGCTGCGCGTTGAGCAGAAGGGCCAAAAAGGCCACAAAACTTCAAACAAGCTTCAAATTTTCCCTCTCTTACCTTCATACAAGTAAGTCTTCCTCTCATTCTACATTTTTGGTTTGCAAATCAAACTCTTAAACATCATTCCCCATAGCAAGTGTGAAACCCTAAATTTTCCCCTAGTTATGCCTAAAACCCTAAACCCCCATTGTTCCTCCTATCACCTATCACTACAAATCTAAACTCTTTCCCTATCCCTTTATCCCTTTATCCCTATTTTCCTATTCCATAACATCCCCATCCCTTTATCCCTCTTCCCAAGAGAAATATCACAAACAAACCAAGCCCTCCCTCTCATTTTTATCATTCCTACTCCCTCATTCATTTTCTAGCCCATAAGGTCATCTCCCATCCCCTCACTCCTAAAACACTTTCACTCATTCCCTTCATACAACCTCAAGCCTTGCAAACATGGACAGAGAGGACTGAGACTATGAGGAGGAGGAAAACACAAGCAGTGACACCTCAACAGATAGAGCTAGGCATCAGAGAAAACCACACAAGGGAGGTAGAATTATTAGAGAAGAGCCATCAAACCTTGGAGAATTGCAGGCCTCTCATTTGGATGTCACATGTTTCAGATATCTTAGCTGCTATGAGTTCTATGAGCGGGGAGAGAGAGTTCAACATCACCCTGAGCTCACTAGACTTTTTGTAGCTCATCTTCAGGACAACAAGGTGACTCTTGTTGGGGTAACATTCACCGTCTCACCCTCCATCATTTCAGATGCAACCAAGATTCCGAATGTAGGGGAGAAGTGGTACAAGGCCTAGGACCTGGATGAACACTATTACGATCCTTATATCAAACCTAGTAAAGAAATGAGGTGAAGAGACTTTTTCCTTTCAGATTTCTTAAAGACAAGTATGTCCCCATGATGAAAATCATCATGAAATATTTCACTTGTGAGGGAAGATTTTCCAGGCTTTACACCTATCACATCAGGCTCCCCATTCATTTTACTAGGGTGAGGATGTTAAACCTCCCTTATTTCTTGTTCAGGAATATTGAGAAGATGGCTCATTTTGTCTAGAAGAAGCCATACCCTCAGCAGATGAGCAGTCTCTATCATTGCTCCTTGATCAAGATGATTGTGCTTCATCATCTCAGTCTCCTCAACATCTCTTGGGAGACATTTATTTCTCATGAAATCTTCAGGGGTCCTCAAATTCCTCCTCCAGTGTCTCAAGAAGCAGGGGGGTCATCTAGCAGTGCTCAGGTGAAAACATATGAGGAGGCCCAAGAGATTAGAACTACTAAGGTGCCTCGGACATATATGACATATCAAAGGGGCACAAGGAGATTGTTTGCAGCCAATAGGCAAGTGTTTTCTCCACAGGATGTGGAAGGGACCTTACCTTCTTCATCAACCCATAGGCAAATGCTAGCTCCACAAGATGTGGAGGGGGCTTTGCCTTCTTCATCAGCATAGCAGGTACAGGTGCAGTAGCTACACAAATGGAAGGAAAAGATGTCGGAGGAGAGTTTTTATGATGAGGAGGAAAGAGACTTTGACTTGACATAGCATGGTGAGCCGGAGCAGCGTTATACTCACCATGGAGTGGAAATAATTGACTTAGAGGCTCAGGATGAAGAAACAATTAAAGACATCATCATACAAGAAAAGGAAGCTCAAGTAAAAGCTTTCATGGATAATTTGGAGAGGGCCAAGTATGTCATCACATATTTGAAACAAGAAAACAAGTAGTTGAGTGACAAACAAGTCCTCATGGAGCTAGAACTGCTTAAGGTAAAACGACAAAGTGACAAAGAGGCATAGGTCACTTTGACTCCCATTGAGAAGGAGATTGAAGATGATAGAGAGACTTGGCTTGAGAGAGTCAATTTGCACCTTGAGAAGCTATTGCAGAAGGCCAATAGAGACAATCAAATGATCAGGCACATGGCCTACCATTACAGGACCCGAAACAAAATTTGCAATATAAGGGTCAAGAAGATGAAAGCTAGGCTAAGGCGGGATTTGAAAGGAAAAAAGGAGGAGGATAGGCTTAGGTTGCTTGCTGAAGCTTCCTTGGCTCATCAAGACACTTGATGATGGTGCTTCTCACCAATTTTGGGCAAGTTTGGAAGAATTTTTGTCACTTGCAAATTTTGAAATTCTACACACAGGAAAACTGCCTAAATGCGCAGCACCACTGTCGTTGCGCTTTTCCTAGGGGCAACCAATGGAGAAATGGTTTGAATTTTTGGATTCAAAGAAATGAGTACATGCACCCTATGTATTTTCAAATTTTTTGGGGTAGAACTGGTCCACCAAAAAGTCAAAAAAAACCCCTAAAAATGACCTTTCTGCCACTTTTTAGACACATAGAAGCAGTCTTGGGATAATCAAGTTTTGAGCGGTCAAATGAGCTTCAAATGCAGAAATTCCAAGTGTTTTGGAAATTAGACTTGAATACATTTTCAATGAGCTATCATGAGCTCAATTTGGATGCCAGGAAGGCCTGCAAAAGGGACATGAAAGTGGCGCTGCGCGTTGGGCCGGTGGCGCTGCGCGTAGGGCAGGTTTTGTACAGGATGCCTATTTTTCCAGTTTTTGACTATGTTAATGGATTTTCTCTCATGGAGGGTGTTTTGCCTTTGTAAATTATGACTTGGCATGTAAATATGATAGGTAACTAGTACTAGACGGTAGATTCATTGCTTTAAAAGTCAATTTGAGCTCAAATGAATCAGTTTTACACTTTTAGAGGCAAGTTGTTGAGATGCCTATATTCCTATTTCTTGTTCAGTGTTGGTTATATTAGCTCCTCATCTTAGGGATTCGACCCTTGAGGATGGGAGGAGTTTGAAACAATCCCTATATCTTCTTCTTCTTTCTCATTATAAAGGGTTGGACTCCGCTGGATGCTCAGACCTTGATTGTACATCATTTTGTAGCAGTTTAGCAGGAGATTAATAAGAATTGCAGCTATTTTTATGGGATCCATGTGGTATGGAGTTTTAGTACAATTTCTTCTTTTGTGATCATATTTTAATGTGTTTTGTGTACTTCATTAATCATTTCATTGCTTCTAAGTGAATGTTTTCAAGTTAATAGGTAGAATTCATTGCATCAATGCTCTGCTTTGGGAAAACATTCACCATTTCATGTTTTCTACAGTCTAGGAAGGATCCATGGTTTTCACATGCTCTTCTTAGCTTCTCACCAGTCTTAAAAATCTCACCCCATCAAGCCCTAGAGTGCTAAACCTTATTCCTACCTTGCCCCATTGAACACCCTGCAATTCTGACCTAATTCCCTAGACCTAAAATATCTAGCTCCTCCTAATCCAGCAAAACCTTTTTAAAATCCAATCAAAACTTCGTGCTGCTATACCTAGCCTAATATCCTTTACCTGATCCAGTCATCTTGGTTGATATCCTTACGGAGAGAGCCCTCTCCCGACCTAGTAGGGCTAGCTACTTGGCTAAGTGTGGTTTGTGGTTGCCCTGGCATTTCCTTCCTTCAGCCTGAGGTTCAATCCAGGTGTTAACATAGTGGCGACTCCACTAGGGAGCGAAAGACTAATCACCCCGGTAGTATCTTTCATTTGAATTCTCAAGCTTATGGATGATGAGTTTTAGAATTTACTAGGTTGAATTGGAAAGTTGTAAAGCAATATATAAAACTTCGAAATTTGAGCACACTGGCTTCGAGAAAGTACACTAGGGCCAATCCAGATCCAAACCCTACCCCAGTAGTGGATAATCCTAATCTGATTTCGAGAAGACTCAAAAAAAAAGAAAGTTTAGTCAGTCCCACACCTTCAATAAAAGTAGATTCTTGCCCTGATGAGTGGTTTTTTTTAGAAGACCTCCCATTTGATCTGTCATTTGACCTTTCCCTATTTAGAACCAGGTCTGAAAGTGCACTTGACGACATAGTTCTAGATCCAAAGTTTATTGTAGATCTCGAAGTCCAAAAGGAAAATTGGTCAATTGATGAGTATATTCTAAATTCCCCTCAATCATCCCTCACTACTGCTAAGATCCCTGAGCTTTCTGAACTGGTGTCCACTACCCTTAGTTCATCATTATTCCCTTCAACCTCTGAAATTCACTCCACACCTCCATTTATACCTTCACTTCCCCATCAACCTACCATTCCCCATCAATCACCTATTACTCCCAGTTCTCCATCAACTACTGTATCAACTCCTAGTATCCCAATCCTTGCTTTAAATCCACCACCTCCACCTCGAGTTATGGCTGCCTAGTATGCACCCCTTGTTTTACCTCAGAATCTTGGTGCCATGCCCACTGATTATCAAACCAAAATACCTTTCTTTGATGCCACTCAAACCATTACAACTCAGCAACATGTTGATAAAATGAATGATTTCTTTGACCTCCATGAAGTAGAGATTGAAGATGTGACGATGAGATTGTTTGTACAAAGCTTTGGAGGTGAAGTTCGAAAATGGTTCAGAGCTTTACCCACAGCTTCTATCACCACTTTACCAATCCTCCATAGGCAGTTCCTGGATTGGTGGGAGGTGAAGAAGAATCCACTTCAGATTTTGTCCGAGTATGAGAACATCAAAAGAAATGTTGGCGAGAGTGTGCAAGACTATTGTGTGAGGTTTAATGCAATATACAATGCTATTCCTGCCAACATTAAACCACCGAAGGGATTGGCTTTGCTCAAGTTTCTAGACGGTTTCGATGCTGATATGGCATATCAGTTGCAGGAACGTGATCCTACCACACTAGAAGACATGAAAAAGAATGTTGTGAGTGTAGAAGCAAACTTGCTGGCCAAAAGAGAAAGAATGAGATCTAAGAAAAGAGTGACCATAAAAGAAGAAGCATCTACTTCAGATGTAAAGATGGATACATTGATTCGAACAGTGGAGAGGATGGTTGACTGGTTAACCATCACAGATAGAGCTGAACCACCAATCCGGAATCCAAATTTTAGAGGATAGCAGTAGCCCCAATTCCGAATCAAGTAGAGAGAACAAAAGGCACCAGAGCAACCAGCACAACAACAGCAAATCAGAACTCCCTTACAGCAGAATTATGTTCAAGGAATGGAAGAAGAAGATGACAAAGATCCGGTAATTGAAACAAATCACTTTTTCATTGCTGATGGTATGCCTATATTTTTGACCAAAGATGAGGAATATGTAGAAGTTCTAGACATTCACAGGGATGAGGATTACATCTTAGCAAATGATGTGGTTTTGGAGGCTGAATCTGATGATTATCAGCATGGTTATATGAATGCTTTGACTGCACAGTAGAGGCAGTACTCTTTAAGGAGCAGAGATGTACCAGTCAATCCCATTCAGAAAAGAAAGGATGTGCAATCCAAGAATGATTCCTCAAACACTCAGAAGAAAGGAAAAGAGCTTGCTGATCCAAATCCTAGCAAAGTACCATCAACAACTATCACTGCAAATGAGAATAACAATCAGCAAAAAGATAGTGCAATGAAAGAGAAAGCGAATAAGAAGGACATTGGTGTCAAAGAGGTAGAAAAAGTTTCATCCTTTAATTTAGAAAGTGAAATTGCTAAATTAAAAGTGTCCATTCCTTTGACTGAGCTTGTTAAGAATAGCAATTATAAACACCATTTATCTAGAATATTGCAAATAGATCCTTTGTCATACATGGTGAATGTCAAGCATGATCATCCTGAGCGTATTTTTGGTCCAGCCATAGAAGTTCAGCCTGAAGATAGTGAAGTTCCTCCCTTTTATCTGAGTCTTAGATTGCATGAGTATACTCTCCATAATGCTATGTTAGATTCCGAAGCTTCTCACATTTTGATGCCTAAAGCCATTATGGAAAAGTTGGGCCTGGATATCACCCGGAAATATTGTGATTTGTACTCCTTTGACTCTGGTAGAGTTCATTGCATTGGTCTCATCAAAGATTTGCTGGTTTCTTTAGATCAAATTCCAGCCAAAAATGTCTTGATGGATGTGGTAGTTGCTGATATACCGCCTCGGTTTGGTATGATCTTATCTAGATCATGGGGTGCTAAACTCAAAGGCACTTTACAACTTGACTTCTCTTATGCTACCATCCCTATTTTTGGTCAATTGAGGAAGTTGTACCAGGAAAATAAAATGAAGTATATGATCACTAGTAAAGAGAAGCCTGTGAATCATCCGATAAATGTTGTACATATTGATTTAGAGTCCTTTGTTTTGTACTCTGATAGTGGATTGAATGATGTAGATATTCAACTTGTAGAAGTAGATGATGTACCAGAAATTTCTGAGAATTTTAGAGTAGTTCTTAATCAAGAAAAAGAAAAAATAACAATTTCTTCTAAGCAGCCTACACAGCAGCAAAAGGTCAGTGAAGAGCAGAAAAATGAAGTAATCAGCAAAGGTAAGGTTGAGAAAGAAACATAATTTCAGCATCTAGAAGATGAAGCCAGCCTTTGGAGCATGGACTTCGATGGTGCTATGGGTAAGGACGGTGTTGGTATTGGAATTTGGATACGAAGCCCCGCTTTCCAGCCTGCCAAAGTCCCAAGTAATGTTAGAGTATGTTCATACAAGTTAGCTTTTGATTTCTCTAATAATGAAGCGAAGTATGAGGCTTTGATTATAGGTCTTAAAAATTTTAAGAAGCTCGATGCGGAAAGGATTTCTGTTTATGGTGATTCAGAGCTGGTGATTAAACAAGTAAATGGATAATATAAATTAAAACATCCGTAGATGAGAGCCTACAAAAATGCAGTTCTGGATATTTTGAGGATGTTTCCAGAGTATACCTTGACAACAGTACCCCAGACTCAAAACATCATTGCAGATTCACTCGTTACTGCGGCCAGCAATTTGAAGATTCCAATGAATTCTAACAACGAATTTGAAATTCATGTCAAACATAGGCCTATTGTTCCTGATAATTTGAGGTATTGGCAAGTTTTTTGGGATGATAATGAAATTAATGCCTTTTTGCAAAATGAAGGAAAGTTTAAGAATGCTTCCATTGATGATGTTTGTGATTCCGATGAACAAGAGATTGAGGTAAATCAGATGGAGGTTTTACAGCTGAAGGATAATATCATTCCTAGAGGTCTCATACCTTTAGAGGAGCTTTTTGATTAGGATGATGTGGCAAGAAAACAAACCTTGGTTCCTACAGACAAAGGAGTTGAAGATGTAAATCTTGGAACAGCGGACAAGCCCAAGTTTGTAAAGTTATCAAAATCATTGTCTCCCATAGTAAAGGCTAAGTATGTTAGATTACCTTCTGAATTTTCTGATGTTTTTGCATGGGATTATTCAGATTTGAAAGTGTATGACAAGGATATCATTAAGTAAACTATTCTTATCAAGCCAGATCAAAAAAAATTTAGATAGAAGTTGAGAAGAATCAATCCAAAGCTGCTGCCATCCATCGAGAAAGAGGTAAATAGATTGTTTAAAGCTGGCATCATTGTTCCAATTAGATTTTCTGATTGGATTTCAAATTTGGTCTTGGTACGAAAGAAGACCGGAGAGATAAGGTTGTGTATAGATTTCCGGAACCTCAACAAAGTATCCTTAAAGGATAATTACCCTCTTCCTAAGATGGACCATATTCTACAAAGAGTAGTTGGAGCATCACAAATGTCACTACTAGATGGTTACTCAGGCTATAATCAGATCTTGGTGCATGAAAAAGACCAAGACAAAATTTCCCTCACAACACTATGGGGAACTTTTCAGTATGCCAAAATGCCATTTGGGTTGAAGAATGCCAAAACCACTTTTCAGTGGGTGATGGACATAGCTTTTTCTAATGAGAAGGATGTTTTCTTGGTAGTTTATTTAGATGATTTGACAGTATTTTCTGGTTTCAATGATGAACATTTGCACCACTTAAGGATTGTCTTTCAGAAAAGCAGGAAGTTCGGGATTTCTCTAAACCTGAAAAAGAGTATTTTTCCATGGATGAGGGTAAGCTCCTTGGTCATATAATTTCTAAATATGTTATTCACATTGATCCTTCATGGGTGGAGGCAATCCAGCATATAGACTTTCCTCGCAACAAAAAGGAGATTCAGGCTTTCAATGGTAAGATGAATTTCTTACGCAGATTTATACCAAATTTGGTTGAGCATTTACATGAAATCACTAATATGTTGAATAAGGACAACACTGTGAAATGGACCGAGGATGCCATGAAGTAGTTCAACTTGGTAAAGTTTTCTTTGACCACAGCCCCAGTCTTGATTATTCCTGATTATACTCATGATTTTATTATATTTTCATTTGCATCTGAGCACACCATGGCTGCGGTATTGATGCAAAAGAGGGATCAAGTGGAGCAACCCATTACTTTTTTCAATAGGACTATTTGAGATGCTACCTTGCATTATAATATCATTGAAAAACAAGCGTTGGCTCTTATAAAAGCATTGAAGGATTTCAGAGTATACATTCTGCATTCACATACTATAGCCTATGTTCCTAATGCAACAGTCAAGGATGTTCTCATGCAAACTGATCCGGAGGGAAGAAGAGGTAAGTGGATAGCAACAATGTTGGAGTATGATCTTGAGATTAAACCTACCAAATTGATCAAAGGACAAGGCTTGGCAAAACTGATGGCTGAATCAAATCTGCATGCTCTAGACATAAATCTTATTGTAGCAATGTCAGAGGATGAAGATGGTGGCTTGCTCATTCAAGTATCAGAAATGTTTCTCAAATCACCTTGGTATTCTGACATAGTTTATGTTCTTCAACATCTTTTGCCACCTCCTGGAATGTCAAGAAGTAAAGGTAGGTCACTAAAACTAAAGTCTGCAAAATTTTGCATTTTAAATAGTGCTCTCTATTGGAAAGATCCGGGAGGAGTTCTACTTAATTGTTTGGTTGAAGATGAAGCTCAGTAGGTAATGAATGATTTTCATAGAGGTGATTGTGGTGGTCATTTGTTTTGGAAAACAACAACTAACAAAGTGTTGAGAGCAGGATATTATTGGCCAACTTTGTTTTCAGATTTATATAAGACAGTGATGGGCTACCATGAATGCCAAGTTTTTCAAGGAAAAAGGAAGTTGCTTCCTCTTCCTTTGAAGCCAGTTGAAGTAAATGCACCTTTCCAGCAGTGGGGACTTGATTTCATAGGGGAAATCCATCCTACATCATTAGCACAACACAGATGGATTTTGACAACTACTGATTACTTCACCAAGTGGATTGAGGCCATTCCGACAAGGCAAGCCACAGACACGGTAATTATCCAATTTTTAGAATCTAATATCTTGTCTTGTTTTGGTTGCCCTCAAAAGATTATAACAGATAATGTAGTAGCATTTAAGTCCAAGAAGATGGTCGAGTTTTGCAACAAATACAATATTACATTGGGTCATTCCACAGCATACTACTTGTAGGGCAATGGGCTGGCAGAGTCATCAAATAAATCCTTGGTGAACATCATCAAGAAAATGTTGGAGGAAAACAAGAAGAATTGGCATCGTAAGCTTGTTAATGCCTTGTGGGCCAATAGAGTGAGCAGCAAGAAATCAATAGGTATGTCACCTTTTGAGTTGGTTTATGGTACTGATATAGTATTTTCTACATCACTTGTAGTCTCGGTCATGAGATTGTTACAGGAAGCTGGTAGCGAAGAGGATGATATTCAGCACAGAATTAATCAAATGATTCACCTTCAGCAAACAAGAGAAGAGGTTTCCCAAAATACTTTCCGGTTGCAAGAGAAGATAAAGAAAATTTATGACCGCAAAACCAAGGCAGAAAAGTTTCAGCTGGAAGATGTAGTGCTGCGGTGGGATGCACAGAATGAGGAAAAGGGAAAGCATGGTAAGTTTGAAAATTTATGGAAAGGACCATATAAAATCTCAGCTTATCGGGGGCAGAATGCATTTTTGTTGAAGGAAATGGATGGTCAGGAATGTTTAGGAGGGCCAGTGAATGGTAGGCTCCTGAAGCACTACTACTTTTGAGGTTGTTCCCTGAAGTTACTTCACCTTCATTGTATATACCAGTTTTCTTTTCCTTGCAAGGTTTCAAGTACACTATCATTTGAGCTTGGGGCCCGAAGTGAAGGCTATAAAGTTTGAATGATTTGTGTCAAGTTTGATTGATTTGGATTATAGTCAAGTTTAGAGTCGGTTGTGAGTCAGTTTTCAATTTGTATTGAGTCATTTTTCATTTTTTTGTCTTCACCATATTGCCCAATGGATGAGGCACTTGGTCTACGGTGTTCTTGACACCTCCAAGGAGCTTCCATCCCCAATAAGGCCAATGTTAGTGTCAGTATCTGCATACTTCCATCAAGGATCAAAATTTGCTCTTTGCATTTTCATTTTAGGGGTCCCATACTGAAATTTTTACATTGTTTCATTAGGTCATGTCAAACTGATCCACTGATGGTTTGTAGAATTTTCTCTACAAATTAGATAGCTCACTGATATCATGTAGAAATTTCACCTGTAGATCAAACTAATATATACAATGTACTAAAGCATAATA
This sequence comes from Pinus tabuliformis, assembly GCA_031772625.1. Classification (NCBI taxonomy): domain Eukaryota; kingdom Viridiplantae; phylum Streptophyta; class Pinopsida; order Pinales; family Pinaceae; genus Pinus; species Pinus tabuliformis. The sequence goes on from CM062808.1 coordinate 635,416,779, forward strand.
CTAGATCTACATCTATCATAAACTTTGTGGAAGTTATTCAACCATGAGCAACATCAAGCATGAACAGATATAGCTGATAAGAAGGAATCAATCACACATAACACAGAAGAATTTACTTGGGGAAAGCACCTGCATAAAACCCCATCTCTGTATTATCAATCAAGTGGAAATCCTCAACAACATACAAAAAGAATCAGCTCAAAAGCTATCCTGCTCTCTCTGTACTCTGATGATGTAGCTCATGGACTATCTAGGCCTATATATATAGGCTACACAAATCCTCCAAGCCCCCATTTCCTTGTGCAGTTTTGATTGGGGTCCAATTACATAACATGTGTGAATTTGCCCAAATCATACCTGTTGTAACCTCAAGTCCCACTACACAATCATAAAAGGAAGAAGATTCCTTCCTCATGCAAGGAATATTCACTAGGAATATCCTAGCATATGATAGTACACTGTCCCTCATCTGATCTCAACTGGGTCTCTGTCTGAATTGACATGCATCAGTTATCCATGAGAGAATACGCAGTTATCTGAAAATAACAGTTGTCACATGCATGCAAGCATCAACAAACTGTATCTCATTAATTTAACAACTTGTTAAATTAATCTAACTGAAATTGGCTAAGTTAAACTAAGTCAAATGATCCTCTCAATATAGAACTCATCCTTAATTCCTCAATTAGTGGAGAAAATCAAGGCCACATTCCCCAATCAGTGGAGAAATTATTGCATGTTCTCACAAAGACTTCAAGTTTGATTTTCCTTAACTAATTAACTCATGGAGAATTAATTAATTAATATTAAAACTACTGGTAAGACCAAATTCGAATTTTACTTCCTATTTTAGACCAGGGACTGTCTAAAAATAGGAATCCAACTTGAACTGCTAAAAATAGAACTTCTATTTTTAGCACTTCCATTTTTCATTCCCTGTTTCCCAATCCAGCACTGATGCCCAAACTACTATTTTTAGCAGTGCTATTTTTAGCACTTCTATTTTTAGCAATTTCTTGTTGCCAATTTTCAACACTCCCTCTCAACAAGAAAGGCTTCCTCTCGAACCCAATCATGTACCTCTGGAATGTTCTGCATGCAACACATCTACCAAGTGTGGTTGCTCTAGCAACTCTCGGAACAAAAAAACTCCCAACTGACCTCTCTGTTGGGCTAGAAACATACTCTGATGCTGAATCTCTACCTGCTGCTGACAAGTGCTCCCTCTCTGACCTCTGTGCTACTGCAACATCTCCATGCATCTCACACCGTTGCACCCTTCTCTATGCTACCCTGCACTGTGCAACACACTTGTGCCTCTCGCATTGTTGCAGGCTGCATGTTCTACACTGTCCTAGGATTCCCTGCATTGTAGCTCTCTTTGCCGCTCCATCCACATCTGTCTCTATCCAATCAGTCAATTCCTACTACTCCACATCGGGGCTCCCATAGTAAGGTCTCATCCAAGACGTTGGGTACCTCAAGGATCCTGCCCCTCCTCCTTAGGACGATCACTCCACATCGCCCCACCTCCTACCTAGAGGTATGGCTGCATGTGATCCCTTTGCCCACCTAGCTTGAAGTTTCCCCCTACTGGAGGTCTCTACATGAGTAGATGTCTCTCCTCAATCTCCACTTAGCTTCCCCTGTTGTGGCTGCTCCACAACCTCCTAAAGTTGCTGCACCAATCATGGCTCCTCCACAATCATCTGAGATTTCTTCTGGTGCTGCATGTTGAGAGGTAATATACTCTCCCTCTCAACCACCAAGTCTCCATCAATTGCCTTGCTGCTCAAGGCTTTGCATGCATCTTGAACCTCAAAAGCATACAGGTTCTTGACCCGTGAACCAATCTGCTTCACCTGTCTAGTGATGATGTGTCTACGGAAAACCTTTCCCTTACTGAAGATTACATCATAGCCTCTATCTTCTAGCATCGCGATCGACAACAAGTTTCCCTTCAGTCCTATTACATACTTGACATCGGTTAAGGTAAGGCGAGCTCCATTCTCCCTCTAAAAAATAACCATGCCTACACCTGAGACATTATACTTTTCATCATTACCCATCGCTATGAGTATCTGGAGATATTTCTCCTCCAAAATACTGAACAAACTCTTGTCACCAGTCATGTGGAAAGAAGCTCCACTGTCAAGAAACCAACCACTTCCCACCATGGATGAAACCATGCATGTGAAGAGTGTGAAATCCAACTTGAACTGTGAAGCAAGTGCCTCACCTTCAGATCCTTCCCCGGATCCCTTCTTGGATTTCCTCAGTGCACAATTTGTAATAAAATGGCCCACCTCATGACAATGAAAGCATCGCACTTTCGATTTGTCAAACTTCTTCCCACCATGGGAAGAACTGGACTCGGAAAGAGAAACCTTCTCCTTCCCCTTCTTCGCCTTACTTGCCAAGGTACAGTTCTCTTCATCCTCCATGGATGAAGAACCGTCTCTGGTGCTTCTTCTTATCTCCTCCTGCATCAAATCTGACCAAAGTCATTCCCAATCTGGCAGTTTCTCTCTTCCATTAACTGAGTCCTGGTAGCTATGCCAGCTCTTAGGAAGACCGAGGAGTGCAAGACTCACCATGTCATCATCAAAGGTCACGATCCCTACACTTCCAAGCTCATCCTTGCATGAGGTGAGCTTGTTCAGATACATAGAGATCGTGTCCCCACTTTCACACTTGATCTTTCAAAGTTTGTCCTTCAGTGCCAGCTTCCTTTGATCACTGCTATTCTGATAAAGATCTTTCAATGTTTTCCACATCGAAAATGGAGTCTCCTTCCCATGGAGGCTTGAGACAATGTGATCTCGAACTCCCTCCAAGAGGATTCTCCTAGCTCTAGCCACACACTTCTTCCATTCCACCAGTTGAGTAGCATCAGTTGGCTTATAGACTTCTTGATCAATGAAGTCCTTTAAACCATTATCTTCTAATACTTCCTCCATGCGATCCTTCCAGGCTATATAATTCAAACTACCATCAAGGGCATATTCGAGTCTTAAACCATAGAACGCCATTGGTGAAATAGATGTGATAATAACTCAATTCAATATTCAGAAACAACAAACTTCAACTTCTCCCTTATTGTATACTATTCTTCCTTGATCACCTGCGCTCTGATACCATGTATAATTTTCTCTACAAATTTGCTAGCTCACTGATATCATGTAAAAATTTCACCTGCAGATCAAACTGATATATGCAATGTACTAAAGCATAATACTAGATCTACATCTACCATAAACTTTGCAGAAGCTATTCAACCATGAGCAACATCAAGCATGAACAAATATAACTGATAAGAAGGAATCAATCACACTTAACACAGAAGAATTTACCCGAGGAAAGCACCTGCCTAAAACCCGATCTCTGTATTATCAATCAAGTGGAAATCCTCAACAACATACAAAAAGAATCAGCTCAAAAGCTATCTTGCTCTCTCTATACTCTGATGATGTAGCTCATGGATTATCTAGGCCTGTATATATAGGTTGCATAAGTCTTCCAAGCCCCTATTTCCTTGCGTAGTTTTGATTGGGGTCCAATTACATAACATGTGTGAATTGGCCCAAATCATACCTGCTGTAACCTCAGGTCCCACTACACAACCATAGAAGGAAGAAGATTCCTTCCTCATGCAAGGAATATTCACTAGGAATATCCTAGCATCTGATAGTACACTGTCCCTCATCTGATCTCAAGTGGGTCTTTGTCTGAACTAACATGCATCAGTTATCCATGAGAGAATACTCAGTTATCTGAAAATAACAGTTGTCACATGCATGCAAGCATCAACAAATTATATCTCATTAATTTAACAACTTGTTAAATTAATCTAATTGAACTTGACTAAGTTAAACTAAGTCAAATGATCCTCTCAATATAGAACTCATCCTTAATTCCTCAATCAGTGGAGCAAATCAAGGACACATTCCCCAATTAGTGGAGAAATTATTGCATGTTCTCACAAAGACTTCAAGTTTGATTTTCCTTAACTAATTAACTCATGGAGAATTAATTAATTAATATTCAAACTACTGGTAAGACCAAATTCAAATTTTACTTCCTATTTTAGACCAGGGACTGTCTAAAAATAGGAATCCAACTTGAACTGCTAAAAATAGAACTTCTATTTTTAGCACTTCCATTTTTCATTCCCTGTTGCCTAATCCAACACTGATGCCCAAACTGCTATTTTTAGCAATGCTATTTTTAGCACTTCTATTTTTAGCAATTTCTTGTTGCCAATTTTCAACATGGTTGTCTTCTCTTCAGAAAATATAATTTCTCTCTCATAGAGTATACTTGCTGACCCTTCTTCAGGTTGTTTTCAGTCATGGTTTCATGGTCAATTTGCAATCATGCCTACATTAGGTCATCTGGCATGTTTTCATTAGGTCATAAGGCATGTTTCATTAGGTCTTAGGGTTTCATTACCAAGGTCAAGAGCCTGATTTTCTGTGTAAATAAAGGGTAGCAAGGGCATGAGGATGATAAATAAGTAAAACATGATGGCTTGTATGTCATAGTCACTATATCATTATCTTTTAACCTAATATAATTTTCACCTCAAAAACATGTTTTTGAGATGAAAAAAGAGTATTTTGAGTTAATTTGTATTTCTTATGTAATTTTAAGTCACTATATGTAATAAATGATCCCGGCTGCACCAAAGCATCTCTCCTTGCTGCAAGACAAAGAAACACTACAAAAATCAGTTCAAGTTCAGCATTATCCACTTGAAAAGAAACAAAAAGGCAAAGGCATTAAAAACAGAGTTTTGGAGAAGGTTAAGAAACATTAGAAAGCGGGTTTTTCAAGTGAAAATTAAAATTTACTCCTATATAAGCTCTCACATTTCATTTTCAAGTTTATCATTCTCATTTGGCAAGCAAGAAGTCAAAAAGTGAGAAGAAGAGGAAAGGTTGAGCGAGTTTAGGGCGAAGGAGAGTTGGAGTTGCACTTTTGGAGAGTGGCGCTGCGCGTAGGAAGACTAGCGTTATGCGTTGAGACTCCGGTGTTATGCGTTGATACCTAGCACTGTGCATCTATAAAATTTCCCAGTGTAAATTTACACTGCGCTGCACTTCTAGGGTGGCGCTGCGCATCTGTGCACTAGCACTGCGCGTTGAGCAAAAGGGCTAGAAAGGCCACAAAACTTCAAACAAGCTTCAAATTTCCCTCTCTTACCTTCATACAAGTAAGTCTTCCTCTCATTCTACATTTTTGGTTTGCAAATAAAACTCTTAAACATCATTACCCATAGCAGGTGTGAAACCCTAAATTTTCCCCTAGTTATGCCTAAAACCCTAAACCCCCATTGTTCCTCCTATCACCTATCACTACAAATATAAAATCTTTCCCTCTCCCTTTTTCCCTATCCCTTTATCCCTTTATCCCTATATTCCTATTCAATAACATCCCCTTCCCTTTATCCCTCTTCCCAAGAGCAATATCACAAACAAACCAAGCCCTCCCTCTCATTTTTATCATTCCTACTCCCTCATTCATTTTCTAGCCCATAAGGTCATCTCCCATCCCCTCACTCCTAAAACACTTTCACTCATTCCCTTCATACAACCTCAAGCCTTGCAAACATGGATAGAGAGGACCAAGACTATGAGGAGGAGGAAAACACAGGTAGTGACACCTCAGCAGATAGAGCTAGGCATCAGAGAAAACCACACAAGGGAGGCAGAATTATCAGAGAAGAGCCATCAAACCTTAGAGAATTGTAGGCCTCTCAGTTGGTTGTCACATGTTTCAGATATCTTGGTTGCTATGAGTTTTGTGAGCAGGTAGAGAGATTTCAACATCACCCTGAGCTCACTAGACTTTTTGTAGCTCATCTTCAGGACAACAAGGTGACTCTTACTAAGGTAACATTCACCGTCTCACCCTCCATCATTTCAGATGCAACCAAGATTCCGAATGTAGGGGAGAAGTGGTACAAGGCCCAGGACTTGGATGAACACTATTATGAGCCTTATATCAAACCCTAGTACAAAAATGAGGCGAAGAGACTTTTTCCTTTCAGATTTCTTGAAGATAAGTATGTCCCCATGATGAAAATCGTCATGAAATATTTCACTTGTGATGGCATATTTTCTAGGCTGTACACCTATCACATCAGGCTCCTCATGCATTTTACTAGTGTGAGGATGTTAAACCTCCCTTATTTCTTGTTCAAGAATATTGAGAAGATGGCTCATTTTGTCTAGAAGAAGCCATACCCTCAGCAGATGAGCAGTCTCTATCATTACTCCCTGATCAAGATGATTGTGCTTCATCATCTCAGTCTCCTCAACATCTCTTGGGAGACATTTATTTCTCATGACATCTTCAAGGGTCCTCAAATTCCTCCACCAGTGTCTCAAGAAGCAGGGGGACCTTCTAGCAGTTCTCAGGTGAAAACAGATGAGGAGGCCCAAGAGATTAGAACTACTAAGGTGCCTGGGACATACATGACATATCAGAGGGGCATAAGGAGATTGTTTGCAGCTGATAGGCAAGTGTTTTCTCCACGGGATGTGGAAGGGACCTTGCCTTCTTCATCAACCCATAGGCAAATGCTAGCTCCACAAGATGTGGAAGTGGGTTTGTCTTCTTCATTAGCACAACAGGTATAGGTGCAGCAGCTGCACAAAGGGAAGCAAAAGATATTGGAGGAGAGTTTTGATGATGAGGAGGAAAGAAACTTTGACTTGACAAAGCATGATAAGTCGAAGCAGTGTTATACTCACCATGGAGTGGAAATAATTGACTTAGAGGCTCAGGATAAGAAACAATTAAAGACATCATCATAAAAGAAAAGGAAGCTCAAGTACAAGCTTTGATGGATAATTTGGAGAAGGCCAAGTATGTCATCACATATTTGGAATAAAAAAACAAGCAGTTGAGTGACAAACAAGTCCTCATGGAGCTGGTACTGCTTAAGGTAAAATAACAAAGTGACAAAGAGGCACAGGTCACTTTGACTCCCATCGAGAAGGAGATTGAAGATGATAGAGAGGCTTGGCTTGAGAGAGTCAATTTGCACCTTGAGAATCTATTGCAGAAGGCCAATAGAGACAATCATATGATCAGGCACATGGCCTACCATTACACAACCCGAAACAAAATTTGCAATATAATGGTCAAGAAGATTAAAGCTAGGCTAAGGCGGGCTTTGAAAGGAAAAAAGGAGGAGGATAGGCTTAGGTTGCTTGCTGAAGCTTCCTTGGCTCATCAAGACACTTGATGATGGTGCTTCTCACCAATTTTGGGTAAGTTTGGAAGAATTTTTGTCACTTGCAAATTTTGAAATTCTACACACAGGAAAACTACCTAAATGCGCAGCGCCACTGGCGTTGCGCTTTTCCTAGGGGCACCCAATGGAGAAATGGTTTGAATTTTTGGATTTATAGCAATGAGGACATGCACCCTATGGATTTTCAAAGTTTTTGGGGCAGAACTGGTCCACCAAAAGGTCAAAAAACACCCTAAAAATGACCTTTCTGCCACTTTTTGGACACACAGAAGCAGTCTTGGGAGAATCACCTTTTGAGGGTTCAAATGAGCTTCAAATGTAGAAATTCTAGGTGTTTTGGAAAGTAGACTTGAATACCTTTCCAATGAGCTATCATGAGCTCAATTTGGATGCCGGGAAGGCCTCCAAAAGGGACCTGAAAGTGGCACTACGCGTTGGGCCAGTGGTGCTGCGCGTAGGGCAGTTTTTGCACAGGATGCCTATTTTTCCAGTTTTTGACTGTGTTCATGGATTCTCTCTCATGGAGGATAGTTTACCTTTGTAAATTATGACTTTGCATGTAGATATGATAGGTAATTAGTACTAGAGGGTAGATTCATTACTTTAAAAGTCAATTTGAGCTCAAATGAATCAGTTTTTCACTTTTAGAGGCAAGTTGTTGAGATGCCTATATTCTTGTTTCTTGTTCAGTGTTGGTTAGATTAGCTCCTAATCTTAGGGATTCGACCCTTGAGGATGTGAGGAGGTTGAAAAAATGCCTATATCTTCTTCTTCTATCTCATTGTTAAGGGTTGGACTCAACTGGATACTCAGACCTTGATTGTACATTATTTTGTAGAAGTTTAGCAAGAGATTAATAAGAATTGCAGCTATTTTTATGGGATCCATGTGGTATGGAGTTTTAGTACAGTTTCTTATTTTTTGATCATATGTTAATGTGTTTTATGTACTTCATTAATCATTTCATTGCTTCTAAGTGAATGCTTTCAAGTTGATAGGTAGAATTCATTGCATCAGTGCTCTGCTTTGGGAAAACATTCACCATTTCATGTTTTCTGCAGTCTAGGAAGGATCCATGGTTTTCACATGCTCTTCTTAGCTTCTCACCAATCTTAAACATCTCACCCCATCAAGCCCTAGAGTGCTAAACCTTATGCCTACCTTGCCCCATTGAACACCCTGCAATTCTGACCTAATTCCCTAGACCTAAACTGTCCAGCTCCTCTTGATCCGGCAAAACCCTTTCAAAATCCAATCAAAACTTCATGCTACTATACCTAGCCTAATATCCTTTACCTAATCCAATCATCTTTTCTGATATCCTTACAGAGAGAGCCCTCTCCCGGCCTAGTAGGGCTAGCTACTTGGCTAAGCGTGGTTTGTGGTTGCCCTGGCATTGCCTTCCTTCAGCCTGAGGTTCAATCTAGGTGATAACACCGCAAATTTCTCCCACTCTGATATGGTTCATACACCATCACCAAGTTTGTAGGATACAATGACTTCGATCTCTGCATTTGATCGTTCCTTGGCCTACACCTAGTATTCAATGTGGACCAATTGTGACCATATTTTCCCCTATTGTCGAAAACACCCAACATTGTTGAGAAGCTAACAACAATAGAGATCAACCCAAGCTACATCAAACAGGTCACAACTAACAAGATTATGGACACACAAATCAAAAAAAAAATCCAACAGAGGAAATAGTTATATCGAGTTGTTAAAGTAGGCCAACTCCTTCATTTGGGAAACTGTTTCACGAGCGACCAGGTTAAACATAAATTTCCTCACCTTATGGAGGTATTGCATGCAATGGGGACCATTGCTATAATCAAGGAATTATCCAGGTGTATATTGGTGGCCACCTAACTATTCCACCTAGACCTCTAGTCGGTTTCATCTGTTTCCTTGATTATAGCAGAATTTACTATTTTTAGTAGTTTTTTGGGTCCTAAACTTTTGGAGTTGTTTTGACCCCATAAACAACATTTTTTTGAGGGATAAAGTAAGCACTTGGCCAAAGGCAAGGGCATGCAACAAATCCTGTAGTAGTTTGAGAGATATTTCCAATGAGGTATCATACACGTCAAACGGAGATCATATGACCAAGTTATGTCCCTGGGAAGTTGGCTACCCAACTAATCCCAACGGGGCCCACAAACTCTTCGTGTTCCATCTCGTGGGGTTATGGTTTTGGTTGTTTAGGGTTTTCCCTTTTTGTTTAATAATAAAAATTCCCTTGAGCCTCATTGTAACATAGTTCAAAGGCATGTATCCACCACATCTCTTCTCAGAGATAAGCTACCATCACCCGAGGTAGTTTATTTCTGTTTTGTATGTAAGCATATTTCCATTCTTTGATATTAATGAAATAAATTTTTGTTTATGTTGCATCTTTGTGTTTATATTTGAATGTATATTCTATTGTGTTCCTGAATAAGCCTAGATCAGTGGTGTTGTAGCTTTTTCTATCTCATGTCACACAATTGCTTTTAAAAGATATAGAAGCCTCCTAGAGACAACCTATGTGTTGATAGGAGACTAGTGCCTAGGGCATCCGAGAGGAGTGCTTTTGAAGATTATTAGTAGTGATTTCTTCTGCACTCCATATGTCATGTAGTTTGAAAAGATATAATTCAAGGGTTTTTTTCAATAGTCCTTCAGCAAGGTAAACTCAAGAAAACACATAGATCTGAATACTCAAGGGGTAAATATGGCTAATCTCAAAGAGAAATTTCTTGGTTCTAGTGGCCGACACAAAACAATAGGCATCTTAACATTGTTGTTGTAGTATAGGTGAATAGGAGAAAGTAGAGGAGGGAAATCGATGCATAGGGCTAGACATACCACAAAATCCTAAGCAACAATCTCCAGCAGAAATATGGAAGAGTGAGTAGATGAAAATGCAGAAAAAGTGGAGCACGAATTAAGGTCTCAAGCTCTATGCCTCATGAATACATTTTTCACCAATTAGCATAAATAAATTTGTGTTTACATACAGGTACTAGGGCTATCAAATAACACGAGTAAATACATTTTTACAAAGGTACTTTTACTACTTCGAAGCAAACATACAACCATGCATGAGAGTGAAACCAACAGCTTCATTATACAATTTCAAACTAGGAAAGACATACATGAAGTGATATACAAAGGGGAAAACATATTGCACATTGCACTGATTGGAATCAACAATATTGCTTCATTAATCCTTGAATATGGAGTCCAAATCACCATTTCCATTACATTTAACAATTGGACATGCCCAAGCACCACATGAACAAGGAAATTGAACCAAATTGGAACCACTTTCTCGGCAAACAAAGGGCCTCTAGAATGCATAAGTTGGGAACCTTTGTTAAGTGTTTCTTCCTTCTTTTTATAAGGATAGGGGGATAATTGAAAAAATTTACAAAATATCTCAACCAAGCTCCAACTGTCTAATCGACTAGCTATCTCGGCGTGTGAAGGTCTACTGACCAAAATCATTACAACTGGATTTCATTCTTCCCTTGAAAATGAAAAAATTACAAAATAATAGACAAAAGGAAAACTAAATTATGGTTGAGGAAAATATCTCCCCGCCATTCCTATGATCACCTCTGATCAGGAAATGTCTTTGCCATGATGTCCCTCTATTATGAAACTAGCTCACAAATGGATAGAAAAGATAGATCAACGACTTAGAAATCATCCTCTTCGAAGGGGAAACCTCCTTTACATTACAAAAATGAACAATTATTAGATGATACAAATGACAATACTTCCTTTCTATATATAGGAGTATAAGTGGTCCCAATATAATCAGAGCCTACATAACAATAATATTGTAGGGGCACAACAATAACAATAGTGGGCTTCTATGGGGCACAATAATAACAACATGGGGACTACACGGGCACAACAATACCATAAGGGGGTTGCACTAATAACAATAAGGGGCTACACTAGTAGTATAGGGACGTAACATGCCCCTCTCCTTCAAAAAGTGTTGTCCTCAATGCTTGAGTAGTTCTGGATGCTTCTTTATAAAATTCTTGTCCTCCCATGTGGAATCTTCAGCGGGTAAGTTCTTCCACTTAATGAGATACTCTGAAATTGATCGATTTTTGTAGTTGTCAGGTTCTTGTTTCCGTGACTGCTTCAAGTTCAACTATGATTTTTCCTTCCTCGTCAAGTTTCGACAATATTGTTTGAACTGGGACCTTGTCACCTATAACCTTGTTTAAGCATGAAACATGGAAAACTGGGGGCAATCACAAAGATGCAGGAAGATCCAATTTGTATACCATAGTACCAATATTTTGCAGCACTTTATAAGGACCATAGTACTTTGGTGATAATTTATTATCATTCCTGGCTTTCTTGAGGGACATTTGTTTATATGGTTGTAGTCGTAAAAATACCCAGTCGCCTATGTCAAAACTTCTTTCACTGGGATGTTGATCTGCCTATTGTTTCATTCGATTCTGTGCCAAAGTGAGGTTGTCCTTTAAAATTTGGAGAACTTGTTGTTGATGCTCGATGTGATATTTCACCACTTGAACCATTTTCTTCTTTATATGTCCTTCTATCTTGAGAGTTTTAGGAGTGGTAATTCCTTCCAATGTAATACAAGATATGGTCGGATTCATTTCTTCTTTCTCTAGGGTTGCTTCTTGTTGTATATCCACTTTTTTTAATGTTTCTTGATCCTCTTCCTCATCGATGTAAATTAATTTCTTCTCAGCACACTTATGACCTTTAGTGTATTTTCTATCACAATTGTAACAAATCCCTTTTGCTCTTTTTTCTTCCAATTGTTGTGGTCTCAACCTTGTAGGTGGTGAAAGTCTAGGAGCAACATCACTTCCATCTTTATAGTTATGAGTGGTAGTTTTCCCTGTTTCCATAATTTTTCTTTCAATTTTTCTTTCCAACCTGTATGCCTTCTCCAATGAACCAGGTTCCCAAAGGTGAACCTCATGTTGAATGTTATCCTTTAAAGTCTCTATGAAGACATCAATCCTCTGCTTCTCTAGAGTATCATTTTACCTTATATTAAATTTTTGGAAGTCCTCAATGTGCTCTGCCATTTAACCCTTTTGTTTGAGATTTATGAATTGGCTAAAGAAGGTGTTGCTCTGTGTATCCTCATAATGTGCTATCATTTCCTCCATGAAAATTGACCAAGTGACAAGTGGTTTATGAGAACAAATCCCTTTATACCATAAAAATTGATTCGGTTCTAAATATAAAGATGCAATACGTACCTTTTGTGTGTTTTTCACATTATGTAGATCAAAATATTTCTCCATCTGTAGTATCCATGTTACGAGATCCTTTCCATCAAAATTCCTCATGTCTACCTTTGGAATATGTTGGGTCTTCAATCCAACATTAGATTCTATGAAATCATGATTAACATTACTTTTATTCTCACCATGAGTTTCCTCTACTACCTTTTCACCATTAGAAGGCCTTTCTCGTAGCAGCTTTGTCCCACCTTCCTTCAAACCTTCCATGTCTTTCATCAAATATTCCATGCCTTTCTTCCAATATGCTTTTATACCATTGGTATCAGCTTCCATGTCATAGATAAAACTATTTATCTTAGCTTCAATCGCATTCTTCAAATCATCCATCCAATTTTGATTACTAGGTGTTTCTATTTTCTTGATTCGAGTCATTCCTTTTCATGCTTTTATGATCTCGATCTTGAATCTGTTGTATCTCTGAAAGTTCGGATCTCCAAGGTATGGAATTGCAACCTTTGGTATCCCTTTGCGTCCTCCTTCCAATGCCACAAGTCTTATCGAAATTGGATTCTCCACGAAGAGTTATGCCCAATCTCCCAACATGACCTAATTATATACTTTTTCAGTAGAGCGAACTTGTACAAAGTGCCACATGTCACTTTTTCGACCTTCAGACCTGAAAACGATACAAAAATAAGTATAGTCTGTCCTCTTTCTGTGAATTCTTATTAAATTTCAATTGGATGCTTAGAGAGAAAGTTATGACCATTTTCCCAAGGTCAACTATCTGGGATGTAATTCGAGAGCTTGCAAAAACCCTAAATTTCTTGGACCATATCTCTGAAATTATAGCAAACCAAGATCTAAAATTTGAGACCAAGTTTCCCCAAGATTTTGGCTCAATTGGGTTTTAATTTACGAGTCTGAACCTTCGTAGAAACAAAATTATAGCGAAAATTCCACGATGACCTCTTTGAGATGGAATTATGGAGCTTGCAAAAACCCTAACTTCCTCATATCATATCTCCCAAAATATAGCAAGACAAGATCTAAAATTAGGATCCAAGGTTCATAATGATTTCCTCTAAAATGGGTTTTTGTTTTAGCTTCTGAAACTTCGTAGAAAAACAGTTATATTGAAAATTCCACGATGGCTTGTTTGGAGCAGTGAAACCCTAGAATCCAAAGCTCTGATACCAAACGTTATGAAACCAGCTCACAAAAGGATAGGAAAGAGAGATCAACGACTTAGAAATTAGCCTCTTCGAGGGGGAAACCTCCTTTACATTACACAAATGAACAATTCTTGGATGATACAAATGGAAATACCTCCTTTCTATATATAGGAGTCTAAGTGGTCCCAATATAATCAGAGCCTACATACCAATAATATTGTAGGGGCACAACAATAACAATAGTGGGCTTCTATGGGGAGTAGGGACTACATGGGCACAAAAATACCATAAGGGGGTTGCATTAATAACAATAAGGGGCTACACTAGTAGTATAGGGACCTAACACCCTCTTTCGTTACTTAGCTGGTTCACCTATCATTTTCACCTTAACTGCTTGAATTCCACACTCTCTGGAGATGTGAGCGATCAATTATTGGTTTCTTGTCCCAGAGCAAAATCAAATAAACATGGAAGTACTTCATTTTTTGACTTGATGGAGCTCCATGCTGAGAAATTAATTCTCAGGTGACCTGCACACTACTTCATGAGTCCCATACCTCCTTTTAACTCCCTGAAGACATGTAGGCGGAGAAGTCAAATTCATTTCTGCTACCAATGTTGTCCTTGGTTTCTTGTTACAGAGTCTTCCATAGGATTAGCCCTTTTCCATTACCAACTCCTTTGTGCCTTCATTCAATATTGCAGTTGCTGACCCATAAGCCTTTAAGTCTCTATATTATAGTATCGAAGCCCAATATGTCCTGTATTATTTTAATAGTGTTATATCGGAGCTTTTACTCATTGGGACTTTTATTCTCAAAGGCATTACAAAAACAGAGTTTTGATGTCCTTGGCCCCTTTTGTTTAGCCTCTTTCTATTCTCCTCCATGGCACTGGGTGCGGTGATCAGAGGCTTATCCTTAAGGTGCTAGGGCATTTCTTCCCTCTCAGGGGCCTTTTCTCCTTTGTTAAGAGCTTAGTGCCCTTGGTTCTATAAGTTCTTCTCGACCATTTACTAGCCATAATATCAAAACTCCCCTTATTGACACTTTTTCAATTGCCAACTGTTATAAAGTGCCAACATCCTCAACATCCAATATGTGATCTCCGATATGATGTCATCACTCCATGTGGCACTTCCTGAGTGGTGACACATGTCACCAAGATTTGCCCCCTTAGGCCACTTAAAATTCCAAAACTTCCTACCACGTGTCCTATTGTACCGCCACATCATGTTGACATCTGATGCCACTGTATATTTATCAAAACCAATCATATGCTACCACATGTCCTGCTAGAGGAGAGAGAAAAGGGCTCGTCCACCTTTGGTTTTGCGATGAAATCCTTTGGTAATCCTTATCGGCACTCCCGACAGTTTTTAACACTATCAAAACTTTTAAAAATATCACAATTTTTTAAAGGTTTTCACTTTCAGAAGTTTCGATCCTCTGATTATCAATGTTCTGATCTCCTCTGAGCTCTAATGTTGTGGCAGTCGATCTCTGATGTCTCTGGACCTCCGATATGTGATCGTTGATATGCCTTATGCTTCAGTGTGCGATTTCTAATATGCCTGATGCTCCGGTGTGCGATCATCGATATGTATTATGTCATTGGACCTCTGATATGTGATCTTCGATATATCAGACCTCTGATATTCCTGCTTAAGGCTTCAATCCTTAAACTTCAGCAAACCATATCTTTTGATCCAGGAGTCCATTTTTGGACTTCCACATATCGTTGGAAAGCTTGTTCAGAGAAATTTCCAATGGAGAGGGTATGATTTACACTTTGAGTCCTTCTATGGCTTAGACAATGACTACAAGCTTATCTTCTTTTTTTCATTATTTTGACATCATTTCGCACCATTCAAAAAAAATTGTAGTAAGTGATAACATTGGCTCCAATTGGGGACAGTTCCTTGCTAGGAAGGTGCTAATAACCTGCAGAATAGTTGCCTTCATAATTGGGCATGGAGTCAAAAATATATTGAACCTATAAAACCCAAAAATCTCCATGGAACTTTATTTTTTGGGAGTCCTTTCCTCATAAAACTGAAATGCAGAACTACAAATTCTAAGAACTTCGAAATTAAATGCTCACCTAGTGAGCTTATTTATATACAACTCCTACTTATGCATAAGGCTCAATTCACCCAAGTGAGGTCAACCTCCCAATGATACCAACCCAGCATCTGAGTACTAAACCTTATGCTATTGTTCTTTTGAAAGTCAACAACTAAAATAGGCATGCACCATTGCTCCCAAACTAATATTTGAGGCTTGGTTTTTTTAATCTCCTCCATCAACCATCTAACTGGGATATGTTCTTGAAAATCAATGACTAAAATAGGCATGCACCATTTGAAATATTGAGGTAAAACATTTAATACATACCCCATAATTGAGATTGGTTGTTTACCAAAGAAAGATTCCATATAGTCACCTACTGGATCATGGAACTCATGAGAAAAATTTATGATTCTCTCCCTTTCTTGAACAGTTTCCAAGGAGGAATCTTTCTGTAACAGGTAACCACTAACATTGTTGGGCTCTTCAAATTTGGGCTCCTATTGAAGGAGTTGTTGTTGGTAATCTTCTCCCCACTTGTTTGTAAGTAGATCCCTTTGACAATATGCAACTATCTCATCCTCCTCTGAATCATCTGAATCATAGACTGGAGAATCTTTATCGACTTTAATACTAGCTTCTTGAACTTGTCCTTGATTTGAAGAATGTGGATCATAAACTGGGGCCTCCTTATTAAACTCTTGGTGGGCCTCCTCTTTTTTTGCAACTTCCCAAAACTGGGATTGGTGTATTCCTACATTGTTCAACGCCCCATCGGAGTCATACAAATCACAAGGAGAATCATCTAATTTGGTAGAGTAAGATCTCTGAGGGTCTCTTTGCAGCTTGATAATGTCCCCCTCTTCCCTTTCTTGATTGTTGGGTGATGCTTCTTGATGCAAGTATATGTTTTCTTGGAGTTGATCCCCACAAACGTCTTTAGCAGGATCAGAAACCTCAAAAATATTTTCAACATTAAAATGTGCACAACAATCTTCAAGCAAAGCACCCTGTGGATATAATCTTTTGCAAAAATTATTAAATGCTATGTGAAAGCTATTTAAGGAATATATGTTGCCACAAAGTATTGTTTTGTACCAATGTCTAGCATCTTAAGCTAAATAATGCATGAACAATTTCATTTTCACATCTTCAAAAACTATACCCAGTTGTTCCATGTATTCATGAAAATTCTTAAGGTGTTGATCCAACCTTCTATCTGTGTTTCCACTGAATCTACGCAAAAATTAATACCATTCATGAAATGAAGGGACATGATGGGGATAACTAGCAATAGAAGAAAAATCCAGTGGGGAAAATTTGTTGGCCAAGAATGCATGTTGGCTTAGTGGGTCCTGACCCAAGTTCAAAGTTAGTTGCATCAAACAAATCCCTACACTACTGGCCCCTTCGGCATCAATCCAGGAAGCGCAGATTGAAGTCTCACCCGAAGCAGTATGGGTGGATGCTGGAACCAAGTTTCCACATCTAGAGATCAGCGTGATGTCATTTTGTACCCTAGATCTTCCTTCGTGCAGATCGATAAGCCCTTTGACTTATCGATGCAACTTCCTTTAGTCAGCCTCTAGACCTTCGCGAAGATCTATGATTGGCTTTTGCGGACCTTGAATAGGTGAATTAGCTACTTACGCGCATCATAGATTACTCTTAACCTAGTATTTACTCAGATCTACTTAACTATTCGATAATTTTAACATACAATGATATGATCTTCATGTAAGAACTTAACATCAATTGCATTCAGATAACAATATAGATCCAGTAAAGTCGCGCATCAATACATCATTATTTCAGAAAACCTTCATTTTTCACAGCATAAAGCGCATTCATTCGTAACAGAATTAAAGAGATAAAACACAATAATTTCTGGAATAATCTTCTTTATTGATACTCAGTTTAAGCTTACAAACTCAAGACTTCCCTGCGCACTTAGCTACAGGGGTCTGCGCACTCAGCTGCAGACTCTACTCTAGGCCTCTGCGCACTCAGCTGTAGAGCCTTTCTTTTACCTTCTATGCTAACTTAGACTCCTTTTGTCGTACCCTTAGACAACTTCTATTCCTCTATTATTCTACCTTAGACTCTCTAAGACACCCCTATTTATACAATCCCATGGTCTACGGACCATGGATAGATCTTCAAAAGCCGACTCAACTTACATAAAAGAAGGTAAAACCTTTTTGACTCTTTAATTAACTACACGCTCCACAACCATAATTTGCGGAGAATTTACATCTTTATACATCAAAACTTGGGCTTTTGCCCCCAAAACTAACCCAAGGGACCCCACCCCAATAGGACCCCAACACAAAGATTGTGACTCGCCCTCGAGTCACTCAGTTGGCACAGAGATCTTATTGCGAAGATCCCCTAGCTCTACTTGTGCAACTGCTACTTCAATCACGCTCTATGTGGCTTCTTGCTTGATTTGTTCAACCAACTGCTCTGTGGCTGGTCCTTCACTGGCTCGCTTGATCTACTGTTGCATACTCTACAAGTTCGCCAACTCTTCCTCTATGTTGGCCAAGACTATGTAGGCTTCATCCAACTAAGGCCCCAACCTGGCCTTAAGGACTACCTCTTTCTTATGTGTCGTTACCACCTATGTAAGGAGCTTCTTTGCCTCGTGTAGCTTGGTGAGGTGTTGTGTTGTAGCAATGGTGTGCATCGTTGCCCTCACGTCGTCGTATTGCTGCTGGAGCTCGCAGACCTCTATATTTAATACCTGTAGGGTGGGATCTTCCTACATAGTTATCACTACTTCCATAGCCTACTCAAACAGTGCAATGTAGTCCACAACCGCGACATCCACCGTAGCAACTCCATCCTTAACAATGGCTTCACATTGTTCCCTAACCTCTGGCAGGGTTGAAGGCTGTGACTTTAGCTCTAGTTTAGTGATTTTCATGTTCAACTCAAACTGAACTCTGGCCACCTCTACCTTGGCATCGCACACACCCATAGCAAGTTTTCATATCTTGGCCTCCAACGGTGCTTCCTCAGGTATGTGAAACTTCGGCACTCTCCTGCATTCTTCTACCACCACAGCCGTTAATTGAGCTCTTTGGACCTATATTTTTTCTTTTGCTTTCAAGGCCTTTATCTTCTCAATGAACATTCGCTCATTGTTCACTCGATATTCACTTCTGAGGTTGAGGGCATGCTGCTCCCATGCTCTTAACCCTGCCATCACACCTGTCTGTAGCATGTGAAGATACTCATTAGGGAGCATGGCAAGGTTGAGGCTGATGTTCTTTAGAGAACTCAAGATTACCTTATCATCGGCCACCTCCATGCTCAATGATCCTTCCGGTAGCGCGATTTCCCATAGATCTAGTGATCTGACCATCTCTACTGCTTAACTAGTCCTATGTGCCAAGCTCGTTGGCAGGGAAAATTTTAAGAACCCTGCTAAATTTACATGTATAATAAATGGGCGAATCTCCATGGTATATAGGAAAAATGGAAGGTGATTTTATCAATAATATGATATGTATATATAATTTTTTGGCGAATCTCTCACCAGGCATGGCGAATATTTTACTCAATTATAAAATCTTGTGTTTATTGAATACACAAATGAAATCATTGCATTTCTTTAAAATATCTTTTGAAATCAAAATTACTGAAATTACATATTGATAACCTAGTAGGTGTAGGATAAAATTCACCCGTGCCATTCACAAAAAGCATGAGAAAAAACCTAATACTATATATAAAACCAAGAAAAATTCAAATTCATCACTTCTAGGGAACTCGTAACCACCCTGCCAATACACAAGTATGTTCCTATTTGTAATTAGAAAAATTACCCAAATTACAATCTGTTTACTCCAGCATATGTTGGAAAGTTATAGAAGGATGACTAGTGTAATCAATCCATTCCTTTCCTTTTAGCTCTGGATTTGTTTCAGTTTAAAACAGAAGTATACAAATATACTTGTCCAATGTCTATGCTTTAACCATTCACCTTAAGATGTTTTTACAATATAATTTCCTAAGTCTATTTAATATCTTCATTATCATAAAAACCAACCTATATCCATCTTAACTCCACATCTACCACTCTTAGGGGGATGAAATTTATTTATCCCTCTGAGCACTTGGTAGACCTAGAATTAAGATGGATCTAAGATGATAGAATTTCCCCTTTAAATAGTCTATGCTCACATGAATACCATGGTATTACCATGGGTCAATACCATGGGTTATCATAAACCTGGAGCTTAAAAATTACTATTAGTAATTTATAAAAATTAATAAAATTAATAGTTGATTTTTATTTTATTTTTTATTTTAACCAAGCTAAAATGTTTAACATATATTAAATTACAACATCCATTTTTACTCTTGATCGGATTCACTCTATGCTAGTTTGCATATCACGATATTTGATACCTCTCGGGGTTAGTAGATCCAGAGTAAAGATGGATCTATGCTGGTTTAATTCCCCCATTTAAATAGGCTACATTCTAGGTGAATACCATGGGTGAATACCATGTGCCATTTTGGTGAATACCATGGGTCAATACCATGTGCCATTTTTATTTTTATTAATACTAATATTAGGGTTAATAATGTTTTTTTGCATGGTATTAATAACAATCTAGTCCATGGTATTTGTCCCATAGTATTTTGCCCATAGGTTTCACCTAAATATAATGCATTTTTTGAGTGTTCTTAAATATAAGGTGACTTATGGAGTAAATATAAAAAAATGTTCTATTTGTTTACCATACCTCTCGTTTATTTATATTTTTATTAATTTACCATACCTCTTTTACAAATATGGTATTTGGCCCATAGGATTCACTTAAATAAAACCTCTTTCTTGAGCCTTCATAAATAGAACAAGGGTTATGGACTAAATATAAAAAGAGGTTTTATTTATTTACCATGCGTCTAGTTTATTTATATTTTTATTTATTTACCATACCTTTTGAGTAAGTATAAAAAAACGTTTTATTTATTTACCATACCTCCACTTTACTTATATTTTTATTTGTTTACACCCTTGCATGTATATAAAGTGACTTATGGAGTAAATATATAAAATGTTTTATTTATTTACCATACTTCTCATTTATTTATATTTTTATTAATTTACCATACCTCTTTTATAAATATGGTATTTGGGCCTTTGGCCCATAGGATTCACTTAAATAAAACCTATTCTTGAAAATGGGCGAATGGAAAGTTGTAACTCCTAATTTCAAGGGCTAAATTTACCTTTTTTACCCTCTCCCTTAAAAGAAGGTGGGCTATTTGAGGTGATTTGTAAAAATGTACTATGATACAAAATAATCGCCCACTAAAAATTTAAAACCCCTTAATTTCGCCAAAGGGCGAACATTCACCCCTAAAATCACCCCTACTCGTTGGTGTAGAGCTTACCTACCCTACGTCGACTTGGATCCTCCTGGTCTTGATCTTCAGCTCTCGTAGATCCTTTTGGATAGTACTTAGCACCTGTTGTTCCTGTTGTTTGAACTACTGCAACAGTTCCAGTATGGTGTCGCGCACCTTATCTTTGATCTCGTCGAGATTGCCTTCCATTAGTGTGATTGGATCCAATGATGGTTTTGTCGCTTTCAACTTCTTCCGAGGCCCCTCCTTCTGCTAATCCCTGTACCTTTTTATCTGGAAGGGAGTTCTCTGTTCCTCCTTACCACCATCGCCTTGCTCTAACTGCTCCTCTTCCTCCATATGGGGCAAAGGGGACTTACTGCTCCACTCATACTCACACTCCTCATGTTTAGCCTACTGCTTCATAGTGCTCTCCTTTTCTAGCTGGGCCTTCTCCGCGGCATCTTTCCTTCGCTTCTCGGCCAACTACTGGACCACCTGTTTTTCTACCTCCTTCTTTTTCTTCTCTGCGGAACTCCCCACACCTTTGCTACTACCTACGGCTGGATCGGAAGGAGAATGCAAATCTTCCAGCCATTGCTTGATAACCTCTTGAATAGCATCATCTATAGCAAGGTAAGGCAGGTTGAACCATTTCTGTTGCAGATCCTTCCACGCCCTGATATAGACGCAGTAGAAGTCTGCCTTAAACTCTGCATATTCTGATAGCTTCTCAAACACCTTTGGGGACAACCGTGGCTTCTGGTTGATGGCCATGCAAAAGCTCGCCTCCATCAACACCCAGAAAACTTTGGTCTCTGTGACCCACGCGATGTCCTTGGTCGACCAAAGGTAGGTAAACTCAATAGCCTCCAGTAATCCTTTCTCCACAGGAGGAAACTGGCTGTCCTCCAGCAGCTCCCAAGCTACTAACACAATGTAGAGTAGCAACCATGCATAGTGGAAGGTTTTTCTCTCATCCTAAGCCTCGCGACAATTCGCGAGGAACTCGTTATAGAGGTAGCATGACAAATTGAACTGCACGCCCTCCGTGCACTGTGCAGCCAATGAAATTATGGGCGTCGGAACCTCGTCTGTGCAATATTTTATCATGACCTTTCCAGCTAATATTTGTGTAGAAAGTTTCACTACAGGGTCAGTGATGGATGTGATGGAGTACCCACGCATTTTTTTGACCAACTTGAACTTTTCCTTCATCTTCTCTGCCAGGTCGCGGTCAGTCATATTTCCGCCGAACGCCTTGGCAAATTCAAGCTTGAGTGCGATAAGAGCGTGATCTGATGGATCAACATATCTATAATCGGGATCGGTGCGCTCAACCACAAACATATGTCATGCACCAGGGTCAACAACTTCTTGATACAAATGAGGTTGATGTTGGAGTGGTGGTAGTGGGGCACCCACAACAGTTTAAAAACCCCAACCGATTCACTCCACAAATCCACTCGACTAGATCCAACACGATGACACCGGATTCCTTGTAATATACCCTCTTCATATAATTCTCCGTCGCAAGGTGGGGGAACCTCTCGTGGTCTGCCAAATCCCAGTCTTCCAACTTTAAATGGGGCACCCACACCAGGCACGGTCCTTCAAATGTGATGCTCTCGGGTAGCAGGGGCATGTGAATCAGGAATTTCTCTATGTCAGGGTCTTTGGTTATCTTCAATTTTCCCTTATCCTTTGTTGGTTGTTTATCTTTCTTCCGGGACTAGGTAACATAGTGCTTCCTCGTTGACTCACACACTAGCATTGGCCTCTTCTGCTTATCTTTCTTGGGCTTCGGGTCTTCTCTCACTGGTGTAGGCTTCACCCAAGGCGACCTCAGTGTCATAGGCACAGCAGCTAGAGCCTCCACGCTCACAACCTCTAGAGCATCTCCCTCAGAGGTGACAGTTCCTCCAGTGCTTACAGTTTCGCCTAGTCTGGACATCGTGCTGAGAATAAACCGTTAGGTATCCTCAGGTAATTTATCAAATACAGAGCTCACAACTAAATCTATGAAAACTCAAGGATTCATAAATGATGGACAACAGAGCGCAAAAATTCATGTAAAGTGTTCTCTACTGGATGACCACTCATAATTTATATGCGAATTCGAATTGAAATTCAACCATTCCCCCCAAAATTTGTCCATAAACACTGATTTGGTAGCAGATCTTCAAAGATTTCATACTTAAATGCCTTAAAAGCCACCCCCCCACTCCTCTTAACCATCTCCTCACTGTCAAATCATGAACAGTGACTGTAACGGTCATTTTCTGGCTATGTTCCATGGTACCTCCCTTTGTATCGCAGCTCCCTTCACGCCTCTTCTGGTACTGTGACATCTCCCTTTTTCACATAGCCCCCTTGTCGCGTAGCTCTACAAATAGGGCATTGTATTTTATAGTCCCGCACTCCCTTGCAGCTGCTTGGAGTGCTAAGACTGTCCTTCCATCATGTACTCATTGGGTTGGATCCCCTGTGTATGGCTTCAATCAGCTTCCATTTATCCTTCCCAGACATGGTTCTCCATTCAACTTTGTGAGTTGAACTGTGCCACCATCTGTAATTCCTTGACGACATATGGCCCCAGCTAGTGCATCTGAAACTTCCCTTGAAACTTAGCAAACTTACTGTCATATAGTAAAACTAAATCATTTACCTTGAAAGTGTGTAGTTTAATGTGCCAAACATGCCAAGCTTTTTAGCGTTCCTTCTGAACCTGCTGATGAAATCCAACTAGAAACCTATCTTCTTCAAGCTCCATTAGCTACACGATTTTTTCTTCTAAGGTTCTGCGGTCCACCATTCCTCTAAAACCTACTATACGTAGACTTGGTATGATATATTCCATTGGCATTACAGCCTCTACACCATAAACCAATCGGAAAGGCGTCTGACCTGTTAGCTTTTTACAAGTAGTTTTGTATGCCCATAACACCACTTGTACATGCACATCCCAATCATTCTGTTGCGCGTTGAAAATCTTCATCAACACATTCTCCAATATCTTATTGAAAGCCTCAACTGTTCCATTGGCCTAAGGATGATATGGCGTATTCCTTTGATGGTAAACCTGGAACTCCTCTATCAGTGCGTTGATCATTTCAATGAGAAAATGTGTCCCGTGATATCTCATCAATACCTTCAGGCAACCAAACATGGTCAACACATATTCAAACAAAAACTTTGTCGTTGTTGCCTCTATACAATCCTTCACAGGTTGTGCCTCCACTCATCTGGTCAAATATTCTATCGCGGTGATGATGTAGCGCGCACCTGTTTTCTTTCCTTCGGTCTGAATCGGTCCCCAAAATCAATGGCCCATTTCTCAAATGGCTGCAATGACACCTTCGAATTCATAGGTAACTCATCCCTCTGCGATGGCTTGCCCATCCTCTGACATGCATCACATGCCTTACAATATGCTTTAGAGTCTTTATGCAGCGTTGGCCACCACAATCCAGTGCACAAAACCTTCTGCACTATTACTTTCCCTGCATAATGTCCTCCCGCAGCTCCTCCATGAGCTTCAGTGAGGATACTATTTCATTCAAAATCGGGAACATAACGTCGAAGTATCTTGTTTGACCCCATCTTATACAATTGGCCAACCATCAATGAGAAATCTGTCGCGCACACCACCAATTATTTCTTCTGCTCACTGGTGTAGCCCTCTGGAGCCATTCATGTAGTCAGGAAGTGGATAATGTCCGCAAAGTGATTATCCACTACGCGCGCCATGAAGAGTTACGCATAGGGAAGCCCTTCCTCTAAATCAGTAGGCTCTTCTCCTGTCTCAATGCACGATAGATGGTCAGGCCCTACATTCAATATTCTTGGCTTCACAATTACTTCAAAATCATATTCTTGAAACAACAACAGCCACTTGCATATCCCCCCCCCAACACAGGTTTATTGACTAGATACTTCAATGCAGAATGGTCTATGTACATCTTGAAATGTCCGCCTAGTAGATAGTGCCTGAACTTTTGGAGCGCATACACCATAGCCAATCCTTCGCGCTCTATTGTGGAGTAATTCTTCTCAGCCTTTCACATTTTTCTGCTCGCAAATGCTATAGGGTGATCCAGTTCTCCTTTGCCAGCCCGTGTTAGCACTGCCCCAATGCAATACATGAGGCATCAACGTGTACATGAAATTCTTTCTTCCAGTCCAGGAAGACCAAGATCGGTGCGGTAACCATTTTCTCCTTCAAGACATCCAGACTGCGCTGAAATTCTTCATTCCAA
Organism: Pinus tabuliformis; assembly: GCA_031772625.1. NCBI lineage: Eukaryota > Viridiplantae > Streptophyta > Pinopsida > Pinales > Pinaceae > Pinus > Pinus tabuliformis. The sequence continues at coordinate 635,442,150 of CM062808.1, forward strand.
CAGAATGTAGCATCCTTCTTTAGCAACTTTTCCATGGGCATGGTAATCTGAGCATAAGCCTTGATGAATTTTTTATAATACCCCATATGGCCCAGCTTTGCACACAGTTGTTTAACACTCCTTGGAGCTTCCAAATTTATTATTACCACGATCTTGGTAGGGTGCACCATAAGTCCTTTCCTGCATACCACATGACCCAGCAAAATCCCAAAGGGGACACAAAACAAACACTTCTTTAGGTTCAATGCAATCTGATACCTTCGACACGTATCTAGCGTTAAGTACAGACTATCTACATGGTGCTTGACTATCCCAAAAACTGTCCAGTCATCGAAATAGACCTCCAAAAATTTGTGAATGAACTCTTTGAATGTCGCGATGACTATGTGAGAGAATATTTCCAGCACATTCTTGAGTCCAAATGGCATTACTGTATACTGGAAACAACCCCATTCCATTGTGAAGGTTGTCTTACTCCTATCCTCTAGTGTGATCTTAATCTAATGGTACCCAGAGAACCCATCAATGAAGGAATATGCTTCCTGTCCTCCCACATTGTCCAGTACTTCATTAGTAAATGGTGTTGGAAAGGGATCATGGACACAAGCATCATTAAGCTTTCTGAGATCTACGCAAATCCTTATTTCGTCCTTTTGCTTCTTTTCTTGAACTACCATTGGACTCACCCAATCAGACGCCTCTACGGTTTTAATAATGCTTGCTTCAAGCATCTTGTCCAACTCCAAGTGGACCTTTTCCTTGTATTTTGGATTAAGGCGATATGGCCTCTGCTTAACAGGCTTCACGTTTAGTTTCAGAGTTATTTTCATTACTCCCAAATTGCCTATGATGCCTTTCAAGTCCAAAAATTTTGTAGGGAACAAATCCTGATATTCACGGAGCAACTCAATGACTTTATCTACTATAGCATCATCCCAGTAATCCCCAATCTTCGAAAACTTCAGCTCCGCCTCTGTGCCAATGTTTACTTGCCTAGTTTTCAATGGCACGGTGATGTCTAGATTCTCTATCTGTGGTCCCTCTACCTCATGGTGGCCTTCTATTTCTGGGATGTTAATATTCCTTGGATCCTCATCCTCTCCTTCAACAGTCACATCCAGTGCATGGCGTAGTTGGGTGCTCCAATCTGGTTGAATCAATTCCAAAGGATCTTGCGGTATTTTGAAGATCATTGCCTTAACCTCCTGTAGGACCTCATCAATGCTTTCGAACCCATCTTCAAAGCTGAATGTTCTCACGAACCCTTCTCTTAAGACATCCCATTCCATGGTGTCATGGCAGAGCTCCGTCTCCAAATACCAGTTCATAGGGATTACGTCTAGAGTGTGACAAAATAAATGCACCCATTCTGGCTGCGGATCTGTTCCATATACCTTAGCCCATTTATCAAAGTGATCGTGTGGATCATTCCTCCCATCATACTTCTCAGTTACTTGTACTTTAGGCTAACCAAACCGCATTCTCATCATTCTTCTATAATCGCACCACTCATCAAAGTTGTCTTTGTTCATACCCCACCACCGAACGGGCATAGCGCGCAGTGCCCAATCCAACACCTAAAAATAGTAATCCTCTGGAACTTCTCTTTCAAAAGAATCCAAAAATTTATCCATGTTAGTTAAACCATCATAATAAGGAAAATTTCTTACCTCCAATGACACACAGCGCAACTATTTTTTCACCATGTTGCAGCACAATGTGGATACTTCATGTATCTTGTTTTGCCAATGTTCCAACTCTTCATCTAAATCCGAAGTACAGGAAATTTCATGGTCCCATGAAATTCATCCATCAGCTATCAGATTAACCCAATCTTGGTCTTATGCTATTATTTTATAGATCTGATCCAAATCATCATCGCTCTCCTCATAGTTGTGGACTAGTTTAGTATAGCGTGGTCCTTCTGTAGGGTCCAATGGTACTACAACGCAGAGCAATTTCCTTTCAAATGACATTGTCCACTTCTTCAAATTGATGACCCCATTCATATCAATATCCTAGTCAATTCCTAAGAGCTCGGGGTATGGATTGTTATCATCAAAAATCTCTATGTTGGGCAGCGGATCCCCCCATAGCAGGTTTTTGGGGCTTGTAGCCCGAGTTTTGGTCAATGTAATGTAAAGACCCTGCAAAATGTGGGCGTGGAGCATGAGAGTCTAGGGTTGTCTGCCCTAAAATAATGTAATTTAATATAGAATGTGTCGGCCTATCCATGGTTCGTAGACCATGGGAATGTATAAATAGAGTGAGGCTCTAAGTGTAAAAGGCAGTTTTTTAAGTCTTAGCTTTGAAAGAATATGGGTTTTTGAATGAGGAATTTGCTTTGAGTCTGTAAGTCCAAGTCTTGGGTTGTAGTAGTAATAAGAGGCTCTGCAACTATGTGCACGGAGGCCTGGTAAAGTCCGCAGCTGTGTGCACGGACCCCTGCAGCTGAGTGCGTAGGGCAGAGTTGGGATTGTATTGGGACAGAGAAGTAATAAAAGATAAGTTGGTTTTGGATTATTCTGTGTCTATGCTTCTGTTACATTTATGCATCTCTTTATAGTTTATGATTGCATGCACTTGTTATGAATGTTGAATGATTAATGAGAATTTTGGGCCCACATATCTAAGTTAAGGTCTATAATAAAAACACACAGTCAAGATTAAGGATCTAAATAACACCTCTTCGCGCTCTTTACAGAGCTACGCAAAAGTAGTTGCACCAGTTGTGAAGGACAGATGGTTGCGCGAAGCAGTGTAAGTATGCAGGATTGGTTCGCAAACTTCCCAACCTTCATCAAGACATCCCTAGGGTGTGGAAACCTGGTTCCAGCAGCCTCCCATACTACCTCGGGTGAGACCTCAGTCCACGTACTACGGAATGTTGCCGAAAGGCCCAGTAGTTTCGGGATTTGTTTGGCTAAATCACTTCTGAACCTAGGTCAGGCCCCAACAAGCCAACAAATGGTTCCGTTATTGGGACTGGGATCTGCCTAAGGGATGTCTGATGTTGTGCCATTGGAACCCCACAAAGGAAGAAATTGAAGAGTGGTTGGACAATAAGCTTCACGAGTTCGTTACACAGGAAAGCAGAACTCCACAAATATCCCAGAAGAGGTGGCTGGATCGCCACGTATATATGGAAATCCATGAGATCTTCTTCACGTCTTTCTCTTCTGAACTGCATAAGTGGATCGCAAGGTTAGCCGACAGCTAGGGAATGTACAAGCTCGATCAACCGATAGTGTGGACTCTACAGTTAGTGTGCAGACTAGAGACATCAGAAGATAAGATCGCATGAGCTGTGGACCATTGGCCCGACCGGATAATAGGGGGATTTATCACTGAGTTCACAGTAGACACAACCGTGAGCTATAGTGAAGCAGAACGACATTTTCTCAAGGAACCGCGAGGTAGGTACATTAAATGCTTGAATACCTAGATTAAGATGCTGTTATGTGAAAAATGGGTGATGTGAATACATTAATGTTTGGAATGACGCAGAGCGGAAAGATCTACAGAGATACTGAGGGATTAGGAAACAGTCCCTTAATTTCACCTTCGCGAGAGAGCGAGGAGGAGCTCGCTCGGGTCTCTCCGAGAAGTACGATCAGTTTGATAAGGCAGCGCATTCCATGGTTATCACCTCCATTTATGCCATCTACCGCTTCACCTACTTCACCTCCATCTTCACCCACCCCACCTCCACCAAATGCGTAGTTTAGCATGGAGAGCACGATCAAGCTACCCGTATTCAGAGGAGTAGGAAATGAGGATCCAGACCAGTTCTGGTTCATGGTGAAGGCAGTGTGGGAAGCACAAGGGGTCACAGATGACAACATTAAGAAGGTTACCTTGGTAAGCATGCTGCAAGATCATGCATGGTATATCAAGCACTTGAATGATCACCCAAATGCAGGAATAGTGGAGATCCAGAATGTGCTGAACAGAGAATTTAGTCGGCCAAAATCAGAGACACAGTCAATCATTAGCTTTAAAGAAATCGCGATGCTTCCAGGCGAGACCCCATGGGATCTGGATCAGAGGCTGAACAGTATGATCCACAAGGCTAATATGATGATAATGGATTTGCAGCACTGCGCATGGTTTGTGGCATCTTTGACACCACACCTGAGGATGGCGCTGTCACAGTAGAAGCTTTCAACCCATGCTAAAGCATTGGAAATGGCGATGAGGTTGCATGAAACACCAATACAGGATCCAGGATTAGGAGTCCAACAAATCCACAGGCAACTACAGAATCTATGCTTGGAAATGCAAAGTTTGAAGTAGGATAGGGCGCCACGGCTGGAGGTGCGCGAGGAGGTGTGGTGCATAAAATGCAAGGGCCAGGGCCATGACAAAGACCACTGTCTAGTATTCGCAAACTACTTGGCAGGAGGGGGACCAATGCCATTGAGACCAGAGGCACAGGCAGGGCCAAGTGCAACACCTACGCTATGGTGTGCAATCTATCAGATAGGAGGAAAGCACATGACGGATAACTATCATATGTTGCAGAAGTATACACAGACTCTGCAACAGCTGTTTTGTAATTTCTATAGGTCAGTGGGCCATGACTAGTGAACTTGTCGCAACTACGAGTTGATGATGGAGCAGACCCCAGCCTATAGAATGCAGACAGAAACGCGAGGCCTCGACCTAGCCACGGGGATGGCACGCGCTGGATTTCAGGGCCGAGGTCGAGGACGAGGAGGAATGGGGCCAGGAAGGGGCCACGGAAAATTAATTTGTTACAATTGCGAAGGACCAGGGCACTACGCCCGTAATTGTACCAATCCGACGAGAGTATCTTGTTCATACTATGATCAATTTGATCATGAAATGGTAGATTGTCCTACGCTGATTGCACAGATGCGCAAGAAAGGGGTACTCCAGCCTACCCCAACACAAAATATTCAAATGATGAGGTCTGAACCGCACGAAGGGGACCCAAATGTGAATATGGTGGTCAGAAGCGACGCGACCACAGTGGAAGATAAGGGGAAGCAGCCCAAAGAAGATACATGGGTTCGCAAGGCTCCTACAAAGGAACCTGAGTTTGACTTGGAATGCGCAAAGGAGACGTTTATGGAAGCTAAGAAGAGCTTCGTAGAGGCCTCTACTTCAGGTAGTAAGGATCAACCAAAGCCAGGAACGGATCCATCTATGCTTACTACCTTTTTGGAAACATGCATGAAACTGCTGCGCGATAATAAGGCAGTTAAAGGACTACAGGAGTTGATAACTAGGTGCGCAGGGTCAGGGGAACCACGTGTAGTCTAGAAACTGGGAAAGCATGCATTGCACACCAAGAGGGAAATGAGATTGACGGTGCAGATTGGCGAGTATGAAATGGATCAGGTAATCCTAGACTTGGGTTCGAACACGAATGTGCTACCAAAGCGGACATGGGAATGCATGGGCAAGCCCGTGTTATAGCGGTCCCCTATTCAATTACGAATGCGAACCAACAAAAGATTTTGCCCATGGGGAGATTGCTAGGGGTAATTGATCCAAATTGGATCCTTGAAAATTATTAGAGTACTATGACTGTTTCAAATTATTGCAGATTCCAAAATCTTGTAAAAAATGAGCTATCAGGAAGGACCTCTGGACAGTGGCAGTTGTAGCCAGCACAGAACAACGAGAACCCTCGATCAAAGCGCGCTGACCGTTGGCCCATGGAGACCACGTAGTGGCACAAATTAGCAATTGGGGAGTCCAGATCAAAAAACAGAGGCCGTTTCTGATACACGATTAATCGTGTATCGCAGGATAAAAATCTCAGAGAAGGAAAAGCCCTGGCACCTGGTCATGTGAAAAACAGATAAAACCATGCAGAAGTACCCGAAACATTAGAAGGCGGGTCCCGCGCTCAAAACCGGCGGAATATCAGAGGCATTTCGACCGGTAAGCGGGTTTGGTAGAGGACCAAGCGATGCCATACACTGAAGGACGTGTGTCTAGAGGATGAGAGAGAAAACCGCTCTCATCACAAGGTAACGATTGAGTAACTCACTCGTGCGATAAAAGCGATGACCGTAGGATCTGGAGGCCCCAGATCAACGATGGAGATTGCACCCGATGGGAGACCAGATTTGATGGAAGAATAAGCTGAGGCATATGACATTTGGGGTCCGACAAGACCGATGAGCTGGTGGATGAATCATTTCGCGAAATAACCGAAATAACGACCGTTCAAGGAAGAGCTGGTGCTTAGTTCGTGAGGGGACAAGTTGCCACCTCTCTGTGAAATGTTACACAGTGGCAATGACAGAAGCGGGGAATTCCAGCGGACAGAAGAAGGCAATCCAAAGAGCCGAAAGAGGAAGCAAATAGTCATGGGACGGATTGGATTTAAGCCATGAACAGACAAAGAGCAGAGGGAAGACAAAATAGAGAGTGAAGCAAGAAGCAGAGAATAGAGAAGTTGAGCTGACCTGCAGAGCTAAGGCAACATTGAGCAGACAGAACTGAGAAGGCTTGAGAGGTTCAAGCAATCCCTGTGAGGATATCGGTCAGGAACTAAGTACCAGATTGAACTCATCCCATTAAGACCAGTTGAGGTCGAGACTTGGTAAGGGGGAGTTTGTGTACTCTAGTGGCTTGGGGAATCCAGGTACCACCATACTGAGCATCATTTGTTATAGGAGACTCAAATTGAGCTCCTCATTGTAAAAAATCTACTTAAAGACACAATAAAAAAAAGGCCACCACTGAAAGTTGGACCAGGAGACGTAGCCCAGGAGGATTGGGGGTGAACTCCTTATTAAATAGTTGTGTTTTTTGGTTGAATTTACTTGCTGTGTTTATCTTACTATTTTCCAATGTCTATGTATTACGCAATCTTATTGATCTGTTGCTTAAAATAACATAGGCATATCCTAGCGCATGAGTCTGTAATACCTACAGTAATTAACTGAGATCATTCATGAGTGATTTCAGATCAAGTGGTATCAAAGATATAGGTTGTTAAGGTTAGACAAGCTTGTGTTGGATTTAGCTGTTAAATGCTAACTAGATCAAAGCTTAAATTAGGAGAAGGAGAGTTGGTCGAAACTAATCCTGAAATTGGAAGAGTCTATCCTCAGAAGACAATGTTGGAGGAAGGTTCTGTGGGGCCAGACCCTCAATTTATAGATATTTTCCTGGCAATAAGGTCCATGGTAGAGGAAATGTATAAGGACTTTAGAAAACATAAAGATGAAGATTCATCAGGCTGCAAACAAGATAAAGGAGAAGAAGAGTCTCGCCTCCATGACCACTCAAAAGGCAAGGGGAAAGAAGAAAGCTTTCTCACACCTCCTAATAACCCTGAACATAAAAAGAAGACATCTTTGATTAAACTAGATGTTAAATTTGATTTACCAATATATGATGGAGAGTCGAATGCAGAAAAGATGGACAATTGGATCAGACAAATTGTTGTTTATTGCAGAGTGCAGAGTATTGATTCAGACAAGAGCAAGATTCAGCTGGCCAGCCTACACCTTAGAGGCATTGCCTTGGTTTGGTGGGAAGGCAGGACCCAAGCTGACATGAAGAGACATGGTAAGACTCTTTCTGTATGGAGTGAATTCATTTCTGCAATCAAAAAATAGTTCTATCCACTGGCCTACATGCAGCAAGCCATGATGAGCTAGCAAACTCTTTGACAATTGAAAGGGCAAAGTGTACAAGGTTACACCCAAGAATTTAGGAAGAGAGCTTTGATTCTAGGAATCTCTTTAGACTCACCTGAGACTCTGTTGAAGTACATCGGTGGTCTACACAGCTACATGAGGCACACTATCCTCATGTTAAATCCCACTAGTATAAATGAGGTATCTGTTCAAGCTACACATCTAGAAGCTAGAGGAAAGAATGGAAACCCAGAAGTTTGGGGATCATCCCAACCCAGTGCAAGCAAGAATAAGGAGAAAAGAAAACATAAATGGAAGGCAAGGAAGGCAAACACTACACAGAAAAGAAAATCTTCATGCACTCACTGTAAGAAGGATGGGCATGATGATGAGCACTGTTGGACTCTGCATCCGGAGTTGAGACCTAAGAAGTTCGAGGGAAAGAAGAAGAAGACTGTTGCAACTATTCAGAAAGATTTGGGGTTGAACTCAGGAGATGAAACAACCATTGCAGCCACAGATATAAAAGGTAAGAATTCTAAAGCATCTACTAGTAATTCTGCACAATCTACTATTGATGAAGAAAATGAGAGAAAAAGACATGAGCTTTTCCATATTCGAGTTATTTCCAAACATCAAAAGATTGATACTTTGTTTGATAGTGGCTCGCAAGTAAATTTAATTTTTGAAGCAATTGTAAAGAAGTTGGGATTACTGACTACACCTCACAAGAAACCATACCCATTAGGATGGTTAAGTGATAAAGCACAACTACAAGTGACTAGACAATGCAAACTCAAGTTTTCTTTTGGGTTAGCATTTGTAGATGAGGTTGAGTTAGACATAATTCCTTTGGATATATTTGGAATTGTTTTAGGAAGTCCTTACTTGTATGAAAAAAAAAGCTATTTTCTATAGAGCTGAGAACAAGTATCTACTCGTTAAATATGGAATCAAATACTTTGTAAGAGCTCATAAGCTCAAGAATAATTACACTCTCATAAACTCAGGGCAGATGAAACGAATTATAAATTCATGCAAACAATTTTTACTGATGGTTGTAAAGGAAAAGAAACCTGATAAAACCAATGTATTTGAGGGCTGTGATGCTAAACAACAAGCTGATTTAGAAAAAGTTGTTTCAGAGTATGATATCTTGTTTCAAGAACCTAAAGGTCTGCCACCCAAAAAGGAAATAGTGCATGATATTAATTTGTAGCAAGATGCTCCATTGCCTAACATTAGAATGTACAGGTTGTCCACTTTAGAGAATGCAGAAATCAAGAAGCAGGTGCAGGAGTTGCTCGAGAAGGGGTTCATCAGACCTAGCACATCACCATGTGGGTATCCAATCATTTTGGTGAGAAAGAAAGATGGCTCGTGGATAATGTGCATTGATTATCGAGCACTGAATAAAATAACAATCGAAAACCATTATCCCCTTCCTTGCATAGATTATCTATTAGATCAATTGAAAGAAGCTGTTTATTTTTCCAAGTTAGACTTGCATAGTGGATATCATCAAGTCAGAGTTGCAGAACAAGATGCATGGAAGACTGCTTTCAAAACAAAGCAGGGATTGTATGAGTGGCTGGTTATGCCTTTTGGCTTAACTAATGCTCCTACTACTTTCATGAGAATAATGAATGATGTACTCAGACCTTTTCTTGATGATTTTGTTATTGTATATCTAGATGACATTTTGATATTTAGCAAAACATGGGAAGAACATTTAAAGCATGTTAAGCAGACACTAGATGTTTTGAAAAGAGAAAAACTTTATGTTAAACTCTCAAAATGTGAATTTGGCAAAACATATTTGAATTATTTGGGACATATAGTAGGGGGTGTGTAGGTTTTAACCCCGTACAGAAATTACCTGCATATGAATTCTAAAACACAGAAAATAAATAATGCAAGAGCAGAACACATAAAACACATATACACAGAGATTTTTCCCTTGGATCCCAAAACTGGGACTACCAGCTTGATTTTTCATTATGTTCCTTTCAATGTTACAATACATATTTATAAATGCCGAAGCATCCAATACCATGGACTGAAAACCATCGCGTCCAAAAAACATGTGCAAAAATCATGCACAAAACCATAGGTGGGTCCGCCCAACCTAACATAGGTCCAAAACCAAAATTTTCCGGGGCGTTGCCTCGGACCCCATAAAGTGGGGTTGCGGGTGCCCCTCAAACCCTCTGTTAACTACATGGAAAGAATATAACACAACCCAACATTCTCCCACTTGTTGTTTTCTTTCCACAGGGGGCCACAAGAGAGCTTAGTGATTTTTCCAGCCCTGAAATGCCCATTATCTCTCTACACCAAGAGAACTTCTCAGAGCTCACAGATTTTGTCAATGCATCTGCAATATTCTTCAAAGTGTCCACCTTTACCAGCAACACCTTTTTGTCTTCAATCATATCCCTCACAAAGTGATACTGAACATCAATGTGCTTTGTCTTTGAATGATATGCGGGGTTCTTTGCCAAGAAAATTTCACTTTGGCTGTCACAGTCTATCCTTATAGCTTCCTGTACTAACCCCATACTTGAACACAATCTCTGCAACCAAACTACTTCCTTACTTGCATGAGTAGCTGCCATGTATTCTGCCTTTGTAGTTGAAAGTGCCACTATAGATTGTTTCTTACTCATCCAACTAACTGCACCTCCAAATAGGTTAAACACATACCCACTTGTAGATCTTCTCCAATCCAGATCTCCAGCCCAGTCTACATCAACAAAGCCATGAATATCCAAAACTCTGTCCAATCCTGGTCTTCCTTGGTAGCACAAACCATAATCGCTAATGCCACGCAAATACCTGAAAACCCGCTTCACTGCTATCCAGTGCTCCTTCCCTGGGTTTGACATAAACTTGCTCAATACTCCCACTGCATGTGCAATGTCTGGTCTAGTACAGACCATTGCATACATCAGGCTACCTACTGCACTTACATATGGAACACGGGACATGTCCTCTTCCTCTTCTTGTGTCTTGGGACACTGTTCAGCAGATAACTGCACATCTACAGGAATAGGAACCTTCACCGGTTTACTATCTTGCATATTAAACCTCTGCAATATTGTCTTGACATACTTCCTCTGGTTTAACCAGAGCTTCCTCTTTACTCGATCTCTTTTAGTTTCCATGCCTAAAATATAGTTTGCAGCACCAAGATCTTTCATGTCGAATTTGGAGGACAATTGGGTCTTCAAATCCTGGATAACTTCTTTGTCATTTCCAACCAACAACATATCATCCACATACAAGACCAGATAAATAACACGGTCACCAATTAATTTAAATTACACACAGTGATCTGCTTTGCTTCTGGTGCAGCCAAGTCCCTATATAAATGTATCAAATTTCTGATACCACATCCTTGGTGACTGTTTTAACCCATATAGAGACTTCTTTAACTTACATACCAGTTCTTTCTTACCCTTCACCACAAAGCCTTCAGGTTGCTTCATGTAGATCTCCTCTTCCAGATTTCCATGAAGAAATGTTGTCTTCACATCCATCTGTTCTACCTCAAAATAAAAAGCAGCAGCAACAGATAAAAGTAATCTAATAGAAGTTACCTTGGCAACAGGAGAAAAAATATCACCAAAATCAATTCCCGGCACCTAGGAATAACCTTTCTCTACCAACCGAACTTTGTATTTCTCCACTCTTCCTTTTGCATTTGTCTTCTTTTTTAACACCCATTTGCTGCCAATGGGTTTCCTTCTAGCCGGCAACTCCACCAAATCCCAAGCCTCATTTTTGTGGAAAGATGCCATTTCATCAACCATGGCCTCTTTCCAGAGTTTTCCATCCTCTGAATCCACTACTTCCTTCACAGTTCTAGGATCATCATCAGTAACAGACAAAGCAAAATTTGAACAGAAAGTAGATGGACTATACCTTTCTAGCTACCTTCTTTCTTGAACTGATCTTCTCACAGCTAGTGTTTGAGGCTCTTCATCTTCTGATTCCTCCTCTACTGTAGAGTCTGATTCTTCCTCCTTTAACTCAAACTCTATCTTTTCAGGTTCCTTTGGTTGGACTTCATGTTTAATAACATCTTTCACCTCTCTGAACATCACATCTCAGCTGTACATAACCTTCCTTGTTACTGGGTTCCAAAGCTTATAACCCTTTAAACCATCCTTATACCCAATAAAGATGCACTTTTCAAATTTACTATCCAACTTTGTTCTTTTCTCCTTTGGAACATGTACATATGCATCACATCCAAATACCCTCAGATGTGAAAGAGAGGGTTTCTTACCAGTCCATACCTCTTGTGGAGTCTTATCCTCCAACGCTGATGAAGGTGACCTGTTGACCAGGTAACATGCAGTACCCACCGCCTCTGCCCAGAATTCCTGTCCTAATCCGACACCACTGAGCATGCTTCTTGCCCTTTCCATCAACGTCTTGCTCATTCTTTTTGCAACTCCATTTTGCTGAGGTGTATATGGAGTAGTCTTCTACCGTGCTATACCACACTTCTTGCAGAATTCTTCAAATTCCTTACTGCAAAACTCTCCACCATTATCTGTCCTCAGCACCTTTATCTTCTTCTCTGTCTGGTTTTCCACTAGAGCCTTAAATTCTCTAAACCTCTCAAAGACTTCAGATTTCTTCTTAAGGAAATATATCCATGTATTCCTTGAGAAGTCATCTATAAATGATACATAGTACATAGACTTACCCAGTGATGGAACCTTCACAGGTCCAAACACATCACTGTGCACAAGCTATAATATATGTTTCGCCCTCTTACCACCAGAGGGGAAACTCACCCAATTCTGCTTCCCGTATACACAATTTTCATAGAAATCAAAATCCAGAGAGCTATTACTCATACCTTCTACCATACCTTTACCATGAAGTATTCGAAGGCCCTTCTCTCCAATATGTCCAAGCCTTTGATGCCACAGCATGGTCTTTTCTCCAGATACCACTAGATTTTCTGCTCCACTTTCAGGAACCATGGAACTATTGCACCCATCAACAACAGTGCTATCTTGCAACTTGTACAAAGTTCCAATCCGAACTCCCCACATCAATACCAGTGCTCCCTGAACCATCTTGCAGGTATCCTTCTCGAACACTGTTTTTACACCTGCATCATCCAACTTACTAATAGAAATCAGATTTCTGGCTAATGTAGGAATATGCAGAACACCCGGAAGTGTTCTAACCCTTCCACCTTGCAGCTTCAACTTTACTTTTCCACGACCAATGATTCTAGCCTTCCTGTCATCCCCCAAGAAGACATCACCACCATCATATTTCTCATACTCACAGAACCACTCTCTATGGGGAGTGAAGTGAAAGGATGCACCTGAGTCAATCAACCATGCCTCATGATCTACATGTGTACTTGAAGAAGCCAAGTACACATCCCCACCTTCATCTGAGGTGGTTTTTGCCTCTGCAGAAGGAGCCTCATCAGATCCCTTTCCTTTGTCAGGAGCTTTAGATTTACAGTCCCTTTTGAAGTGGCCTTCCTTTCCGCATTTCCAGCACACCACCTTTACAGGTTTTCCTGGAGATTTAGATCTCCCTCTAGATTTAGATCTCCCACTCGATGACTTATTTTTGTTTCTGTTCTGGGACCGTCCTCATACAAACAAGGCATCACCATTTTGGCTCTCCATATTTTTCCATCTCATCTCCTCCGTTAGCAAGGCTAAGACTACTAGCTTGATTTTTCATTATGTTCCATTCAATGTTACAATACATATTTATAAATGCCGAAGCATCCAATGCCATGGACCGAAAACCATCGCGTCCAATACCATGGACCGAAAACCATTGCGTCCAAAAAACATGTGCGAAAATCATGCACAAAACCATAGGTGGGTCTGCCCAACCTAACATAGGGTCCAAAACCAAAATTTCCCGAAACCCATAAAGTGGGGTTACGGGTGCCCCTCAAACCCCTGTTAACTACGTGGAAAGAATATAACACAACCCAACAGGGTGGTGATTTGAAGATAGATCCCTCTAAGGTGGCAGTCATTGTAAACTGGCCTAAACTCAAATCTGCTACAGAAGTTAGGAGCATCTTAGGAGCAGCACAATATTGGAGAAAGTTCATTTCTAACTTTTCTTTAATTGCAGCTCCCTTACATGCTTTAACAGGATTGAACAAGGTGTTTCAGTGGGGAGGCAAATAGCAGAAAGCCTTTGACACCTTGAAAGAAAATATTAGTACAGCACTAGTACTAGCACTGCCTAATCTTCAAAGACCATTTGAGATCCAAACGGATGCCAGTGACTATGCCATGGGAGCAGTGTTGATACAACACGGTAAACCCATATGTTATCATTCTGAGACATTTAATTCTGCAGTAGTTAACTATCCCACATATGATAAAGAATTGTATGCATTAGTACAGAGTGTGAAAAAGTGGAAACATTACTTAATGGGCAAAGAAACAATTATACATACCAATCATCAACCACTTCAATATCTACACTCCCAAACTAAGTTGCAGCAATCAAGACACTATAGATGGATGGGTTTTCTACAACAGTTTCATTTAGTCATCAGATATAAAAGGACATACACAATAAAGTTGCAGATATGTTATCTAGACCCATTATAAATGCATCTACTATACTTAAGCATCATTATGTGTTACATGAGAGCTACATTGAACAATATGCTCAAGATATAGACTTTAGAGATGTATATGCAACTTTAAGTCAAGGCAAAAGAGTAGAAGAATTGGATTATCATATTAAGGACCACCTCTTATATCATTGTGGGAAGCCATGCATTCCACAAACTGAAAGAGTAAAGATAATTCGAGAAGCGCACACTTCTATAATATCATGTTACTTTGGGGTAAGTAAAATAGTTGCACAGCTGCAAAGATTTTGTTATTGGCCAAAAATGAACGAGACAGTTTCTAGATATGTAAGAGGGTGTACTATGTGTGCTAAAAGCAAGCCCAGCAATAGAAAACTAGGCTTGTACACTCCATTACTAGTTCCTTCTCATCCTTGGGAAAGTGTTTACATGGACTTTGTTGGAGGACTACCTAAATCTAGGAAAGGTCATGATTATCTATATCCTGTTGTGGATAGGTTCAGCAAAATGTGTATTTTGATACCTTGTAATAAACAGATTACAGCTGAACAAACTGCAAAACTGTTCTTTCAACATGTATGGGTTCATTTTGGATTACCCACTTCCATTATATCTAATCGAGACACCCGATTTGTGGGAAAGTTTTGGTCTAGTCTATGGGAACTGATGGACACCAACCTGAAGAAAAGCATAGCTTTCCATCCACAAACTGATGGCCAGATAGAAGTAGTCAATAGGACAATGATCCAGTTACTCAGGGGATATTGCAGCAAGCATCCTAAGCTTTGGGATGAACATTTGTGTTATGTGCAGCATGATTACAATTGAACCAAACATTCTTCCACACAGAGATCTCCTTTTGAGACCTGTTTTGGTTTCACACCAAGGTATCCCTTGGATTTTGTCTTTGGTAAGGACACAGTAGTTGAAGGACACATCGATGTGGATAAGGCAACTAGGTTCATTGAACAAATCCAAGAGATCCATCAAGCAGTACAGGAACAGCTCGAAAAGAGCTAGGCCAAATACAAGGCAAGACATGACAAGCATCGGATGGAGCATAGTTTCCAAGTTGGTGATTAGGTCTGGCTGTATATTAGCAAGGACAGGATGCAAGGTGAAGGTAAAAAGTTGAAACCAATAAGGTATGGACCTTTCAAGATCCTTGAGAAAATTGGGGAGAATGCTTTTCGCCTTGATTTGCCAGCTTATATGCACATCTACTCAATCATCAATGCAGACAGCTTGAGACTATTTGAACCTTCGTTAATTGAAGATCCTGAAGAAGAGAGTCAATTTCCTTCTATTGATGACTTGCTACCTGAATATCTTAATGAATTGCAGGAAGACACAGTTCTGGACAGGAAGGTGAGAACGACGCGCAGGGGAGATGTTGAGTACCTCAGAATTGGGCTTAGGGGTTCAAAGCTAAGCAGTGCAAAATGGATAGGGATTAGACAAGTGAGACAATTGTACCCTCACTTAGTCGATGCTTGAAAACCAAATTTTGGTGGTCCAAAATCTTTTTCAGTGGGAAGGTCGTGATCCGAATTGGATCCTTGAAAATTATCAGAGTACTATGATTGTTTCAAATTATGTCAGACTCCAAAATCTTGTAAACAATGAGCTATCAGGAAGGACCTTTGGATAGTGGCAGTTGTAGCCAGCACGGAACAACGAGGACCCTCGGTCAAAGCACGCTGACTGTTGGCCCATGGAGACCACGCAGTGGCACAAATTAGCAATTGGGGAGTCCAGATCAGAAAACAGAGGCCATTTCTGATAGCTCATTGTTTACAAGATAAAAAAGCCGAGAAAAGTGCTAATCGCGTATCGCAAGATAAAAACCTCAGAGAAGGAATAGCCTCGGCACCTGGTCATGTGAAAAACAGATAAAACCATGCAGAAGTACCCAAAATATTAGAAGGCAGGTCCCGTGCTCAAAACCGACGGAATATCGGAGGCATTTCAGGCGGTAAGCGGGTTTGGCAGAGGACCAAGCGATGCCATACACTGAATGACGCGTGTCTGGCGAATGAGAGAGAAAACTGCTCTCATCGCAAGGTAACGGTTGAGCAACTCACCCGTGCGATAAAAGCGATGACTGTAGGATTTGGAGGCCCCAGATCAATGGCGGAGATTGAACCCGATGGGAGACCGGATTTGATGGAAGAATAAGCTGAGGCATATGACATTTGGGGTCCGACATGACCGATGAGCTGGTGGATGAATCATTTCGCAAAATAACCAAAATAATGACCATTTGAGGAAGAGCTTGTGCTTAGTTCATGAGGGGACAAGTGGCCACCTCTCTGTGAAATGTTACACAGTGGCAATGACACACAAGCAGGGAATTCCAGCGGACAGAGGCAGGCGATCTGAAGAGCTGGAAGAGGAAGTGAATAGTCACGGGATGGATTGGATTTAAGCCATGAATAGACAAAGAGCAGAGGGAAGACAGAATAGAGAGTGAAGCAAGAAGTAGAGAACAGAGAAGTCGAGCTGACCTACAGAGCTAAGGCAGCATCGAGCAGACAGAACCAAGAAGGCTTGAGAGGTTCAAGCAATCCCTGTGAGGATATCGGTTGGGAACTGAGTACCAGATTGGACTCATCCCATTAAGACCAGTTGAGGTCGAGACTTGGTAAGGGGGAGTCTATGTACTCTAGTGGCTTGGGGAATCCAAGTACCACCCTACTAAGCATCATCTGTTACAGGAGACTCAAATTGAGCTCCTCATTGTAAAAACTCTGCTTAAAGACACAATAAGAAAAAGGCCACCACTGAAAGCTGGACCAGGAGACATAGCCTAGGAGGATTGGGTGAACTCCTTATTAAATAGTTGTGTTTTTTTGTTGAATTTACTTACTATGTTTCTCTTACTGTTTTCTAATGCCTGTGTATTTCGCAATCTTATCAATCCGTTGCTTAAAATAACATTGGCATATCCCAACACATGAGTCTGTAATACCTACATTAATTAACTGAGATCATTCATGAGTGATTTTAGATCAATAATAGTTGATATCGAAGGTGCGAGCACACAAACGAACTTTGAAGCAATAGAGATTGTTGACGACAGCAATCCTTATCCCACGTTGCTAGGAATATACTGGGCCACCAATATGAATGGAGTCATCAATCTGAAGAAGCAGAAGATGATATTTGAGAAAAAGTCCCTACGCGTAGTAGTTCAGCTAGACCCAAGTGAAGGAGCATGCTACACTGAACCCATGCGTGACGATGAGCTGGCTTGTATCTACAAGATAACTGCGCGAGATCAGGATTGGGTGAATCTGACTGCAAATGGAAGGATCTCATGGGAGCGCGTAGGTTCCTGCACCTCAGATTTAGACGAAGAAGACGAACGCTGGCACAATCGGTTGAACGAAATGACAATGCTAAATTGAAACATGATGACTAGATCATTGCGTTGTGTAACAACCCAGGCCCAAGATCTACCAACATATGATGGATTGACAGTGGTGGATGAATTCTTGAGCAAGTTTGAGAGCGCAGTACCGGAGCAATAGTGGTTCGATGCGTTGAAGTGGGCGTTGCGTGCGACACCTGCACGTTGGTGGGGAACACATCAAGGAAATTTTGAAAACTAGCATGGCTGCAGGAGGATACTGATGACCCACGTACGCACCTCGCAAAATGGACCAAGGCCTATGGAGAAGAACCTCAGCCTGAATGGGTACACTTATTCTACCATACCCTGGATGTCATACCCATGAATTGGTATACCGAGACAGAACTCCGACATGGTACGGGCGAATGGGATGTCTTGCGCGAGGGATTTTTGTTAACATTCACATTTGAAGACCGATGGTCAGATACTGTTGACGATGCACTGCAAGCCGTAAAAGCCGCCATCTTCAAAATACCACAGGAACCACGGAATTAGTTCAACCAGCATGGGCAACCTAGTTAAGCAGTGCCCTAGAATGTTATAACGTACAAGTAGAGGAGGATGATGATGACCCCCAAAATATTAATATTCCAGAAACTGAAGGGTGTCGTAAAGTTTGAGGACCATCAATTGAGGATCCCGACATCACTGCGCCACTAAAAACAAAGTAGGTAAACATCGGTACAGATGCGGAGCCGAAGTACACGACGCTTGGGGACTATTGGGATGATGCTATGGTAGATAAGGTCACCGAGTTACTCTGTGAATATCAAGATTTGTTCCCAACCAAAATCATGAACTTAAAGGGGATCATTGGTGACTTAGGGATGATGAAGATCACTCTGAAACCGGACGCGAAGCCAATTAAGCAGCGACCTTACCGTTTGAATCTGAAGTATAAAGAAAAGGTCCATAAAGAATTAGACAAAATGCTTGCAGCCGGAATTATTAAACCAGTGCAAGAATCCGACTGGGTTAGTCCTATGGTAGTACAAGAGAAAAAATAGAAGGGCGAAATCAGAATCTGCGTGGACCTCAGGAAGCTTAATGACGCCTATGTTCACGATCCATTCCTAACACCATTTACAGATGAAGTATTGGAGAATGTTGGTGGACATGAAGCTTACTCATTTACGGATGGCTTCTTAGGGTACCATCAGATCAAGATCGCGCTGGAAGATAGGAGCAAGACAACCTTCATAACCGAATGGGGCTGTTTTCAATACACCGTTATGCCCTTTGGACTCAAGAACGCACCAGCGATATTTTCACGTGTAGTGGTGGCCACGTTCAAGGAATACATCCACAAGTTCTTGGAGGTCTATCAGTATGATTGGACTATATTTGGGTTAGTTAAACACCATATAGCGAGCTTACGGTTGATGCTTGAAACTTGCTGACGACACTAGATTGCACTGAATCTTAAAAAATGCACCTTCCTCGTTCCCTTTGGAAATCTGCTCGGCCATGTGGTCTGCAAACAAGGCCTGATGGTGGAACCTACGAAGATTGTCATTATTCTCAATCTAGAAGTGCTGCGAAGTGTCAAACAACTACGTACCACTTTGGGGCACACTGGTTACTATAGAAAGTTTATTAAGAGCTATGCACAAATAACAGCGCCAATGGAACAATTATTGAAAAAGGATGCTACATATTGTTGGAATGATGATTGTAAGAAAATTTTGGATGTTCTTAAGGAAAAAATGGCATCCGCTCCCATCTTGGTTTTCCCAAAATGGGACATCGAATTTCATGTACATGTTGATGCGTCATGTATTACGTTGGGCGCTGTACTTACGTGGGAAGGCGCGGAAGGTGTGGATCACCCGATCGTGTTCACAAGTCGGCGACTATCTAAAGACGAAAAGAACTATTCTACTATTGAGTGTGAAGGATTGGCAATGGTATACGCGCTCCAAAAATACCGCCACTATTTACTTGGTGGGCACTTCAAGATGTATACCGATCATTCCACGTTGAAATACCTGGTGAACAAGCCTGTGTTGGGGGGGCACATATGCAGATGGTTGTTACTGTTTCAAGAATATGACTTCAAGGTCATTGTAAAGCCGGGATGCCTAAATGCAGGACCAGATCATCTATCACAAATTGAGACCGGCGAGAAGCCAACAAATTTGGAGGAAGGACTACTTGATAGACAATTCTTTGTAGTGCGCGTCATGGATGGCCACTTCGAAGATATAATCCATTTCTTAACCACAGGGACTGCGCCGTAGGAATATTCAGTCCAGCAGAAGAAGGAATTGGTGGTATGCGTGGCAGACTTTTCTGTCATCGCGAGGCACCTCTACAAAATGGGAAACGATGAGATATTATGAAGATATGTACCTGAATTTTAACGAGGATAGATCCTTGCAAAAGCACATGGGGGGGCTGCAGGAGGACACTATGCAGGACGGTCGATGGCACAGAAGATTCTTCGCACTGGGCTATGGTGGCCAACCCTACATTAAGATTCGAAAACATACTGTCGAGCCTACGACGTATGTCAACGAACTAGGAAACCATCACAAAGGGATGAGATGCCACTCAATCCACAGATGATGTTGCAGCCATTCGAAAAATGGGCAATAGACTTTGTGGGGCCAATCAAACCTCAAGGGAAGATGTGTGCACGCTACATCATCACTGCGACAAAGTACCTAACTCGATGGGCGGAAGCCTAGCTGGTTAAGGACTGCACGGCCACCACAGCTGTGAAATTTTTGTTCGACAATGTGTTGACACGGTTTGGATGCCTAAAAATTTTAATGAGTGACCACGGATCGCACTTCCTAAATGAAACTATCAGTGCACTCACCGAGGATTTATAGGTGTATCATCAGTAAAGTACGTCGTACCATCCACAAGCTAATGGGACAGTAGAAGCATTCAACAAGATTCTAGAGATTGCGCTGACCAAAGTATGTAACGCGCAGTGAAATGACTAGGACTTGCACATACCTGTCGTATTATGGGCATACAGAACCACGTGCAAGAAATTGACAAGTCAGACACCTTTCAGGTTAGTCTATGGCACGGAAGCAGTCATGCCAATGGAATACATCGTACCTAGTTTGCGGATAGCAGTGATGACAGGCATGTCAGACCGCAAAGCCTTGGAAGAGAGCCTTGCGCTATTGGAAGAACTTGAGGAAAAACAGTTTCTGGTGGGATTCCATCAGCAGGTACAGAAAAAATGCGAGAAATCTTGGCACGATTGCCATATCAAGTTGCGCACATTCAAGGTAAACGATTTAGTGTTGCTGTATGACAGCAAGTTCGAAAAATTTCCTGGAAAATTCAGAATGCATTGGTTGGGACCATATGTGGTAAAGGAGGTCACAGACAGAGGTGCGGTCCAACTAGTCAAACTTAATGGAGAGCCCTTCCCAGGAAGAGTAAATGGCAGTCGCCTGAAGCCCTACACGGGTGGGCCAGCTGTCTGACTAACCGAAGTCTTCACAACCTAAGGTGCAGGACAGAGGTGCGGGACTATAAACACAGGTACTAGAAGCCGACATCACAGTAGAGAATCAAGTCAGATGCAGATGATTCTGAAGCAGAAAGGGAGCAAATCCAGACAATGGCAACATGGTGAGTTGCGGACCTTCACGCCACATAGGCACAGTTGGATGGACTTCACGGAAGGTTTGCCACACCAGCTGAGTGACTTGGGATGAGTCACGATGATTGTGTTGGGGGCTTGTTGGGCAGCGGATCCCCCCATAGTAGGTTTTTGGGGCTTGTAGCCCGAGTTTGGTCAATGAAATGTAAAGACCTCACAAAATGGGGGCGCAGAGCGCGAGAGTCTAGGGTTGTCCAGCCTAAAATAATATAGAATGTGTCGGCCTATCCATGGTCCGCGGACCATGGGAATGTATAGATGGAGCGAGGCTCTAAGTGTAAAAGGCAGTTTTTTAAGTCTTAGCTTTGAAAGAATATGGGTTTTTGAAAAATGAATTCACTCTGAGTCTGTAAGTCCGAGTCTTGGGTCATAATAGTAGTAAGAGGCTCTGCAGCTATGTGCGCAGAGGTCTGGTAGAGTCTGTAGCTATGTGCACGGACCCCTGCAGCTAAGTGCATAAGGCAGAGTTGGGATTGTACTAGGACAGAGAAGTAATAAAAGATAAGTTGGTTTTGGAATATTCTGTGTCTATGCTTCTATTATATTTATTCATCTCTTTACAAACGGTTGTGCGAGGTAGCGTAAGCGCGCAAGATTGGTTCACGAACTTCCCAGCCTTCATCAAGACATCCCTAGTGATCCAAAATGGATCCTAAAAACCCTCTAAGTCTTCAAAAATCAAAAACTATCGCAAAAGGATGAACCTTTAAAAATGGCGGAAAACATTATCGGGAGAGAAAAACATGAAGAAAACAGAGAAAACAGAGCTATCGGTAGCTTAAACAACAAATGCACAGGAGCATCGGATCTGGCCGATCAATGGTCCAAATCCAATGTGCATATCGCAATTGGAGGTGGCAAGCGGAGGCTATCGGAGGCTACCATATGAAAGTTGCGACAGTGATCAGCGTGTGTCAACGAGTACCATCGATCAAGCGCATAGATTGACGGCCCGGGTTAACTCGCAATATCGCATCGAAAAAATACAAGGGACCGCTTACCAAACGACCAGGGACTAGGCAATATATGATTGCGATATATCGCATCGCAATATCGCATCGGAGACATACAAAGGAGTGGGACTGATACATATGCGACTTGCGATAAAGCCAGACTTGATGGGTCTTATGGGTACAAATATATATATTTTGAGTTCCGTAAAAAGGAGTTTTTCTATGTAAAGTCGCATTTTCATTAAATAAACGAAAAACAAAGGAAATGTGAATGGAGCAATAAAACAGACCTGAAAGGGTTATTACATGCAACGATATACATTTTGAGTTTCGTAACGAGCAAGATTTCGAGTGGGCCTCCAGCGGTAAGTGGTATTGGATGGGCTCCACTAGAGCCCATACACTAGCCACCACGTGGCTCGACTTCGGGGAGAGAAAACCGCCTTTTCGGGCTGGTAAGCTCTGTGCGCATAAGCCACCTGAAATCAATGGCAACTGTTGGATCAACGATCACTCGTGATAGTGCCCGAAGATGGATCTGAAAGGATTATAGGGTGGGATTGATAATATTTCAGGTCCGATAAAAGGCGTTTGGGTGGATTTTTACATTGTTCTTGTGTATTTCTCTGTGTAAACATAGAATGACTATTTTCAGATTTTTAACGCGCTAATGGTCCTTTCCGTTACAAAACAGGTAGCCACCATACCTGAAAACATTACACCATGATTGGTTAACTCTTAGAGGGGATTTGAATGGACAGAGACTGGAAGCCAAAAAGCCCAAAAGGGAAAACGAACAAACAAGCGCTGATTGGCTTAAAAGCCACTGAATGACAGAGACAGAGGTAGGCAGTGCCAAGACAGAGAGAAGACAGAGACAGAAAGCGAGAGGGAGAGTCTGTGTACTCAGTAAGACTTGAGGGATTCAAGCAAACCCCTATTATTTGTTCCTGTTGTGTTGAGACTCAATTCGAGCTCACATTTGTAAAAGCTCTGCTCTTGAAGACATAATAGAGAGGTCACCACTAAAAGCTGGACCAGGAGACATAGCCCGAGAGTTTTGGGTGAACTCCTTGATTATTTGTTTTGTTATGTGTGTATCTGTTATGTTTCTATAACTTCTTCATTGTCTATATTATTCACAATCTTTTCAATCCATTACACTAAGTAATATAGGCAAATCCTGCACATGAGTCTGTAATACCTTAATATTAGTCTAAGATCTCATTTTCAGATCAAGTGGTATCAGAGCTTTAGGTTTGCTAAGGTTAGACAAGCTTGTGTTGGATTTTTTTGAATGCTAACTAGGTCAAAGCTCAAATAGAGAAAAGGAGAACTTGTTGAGGCCAATCCAAAAATTGGAAGAGTCTATCCTTGGAGGAAAATGGCAGAGGAAACTCCCTTTGGAGAAGGATCTCAATTTATGGAAGGTTTTAAGGCACTTCAAGCCATGGTGGAAGAGATGTATCAGGAATTTAAGAAAGGCCAAGGTGAAAGCACTTCAGCATCTCAACCAGATAAAGGAGCAGAGGAACCTCTTCTAGATGCCCATCCAGAAGGCAAAGGAAAAGAAGAGAGGCCTTCTCCACCATCTACTCCATCATCACCTTCATCATCCTCATCATCTTCTTCACATAAAACTAGCCCTGAAAAGAAAAAGAAGAAAACTTATGTGATTAAATTAGATGTGAAATTTGATTTGCCAATTTATGATGGTGAATTAAATGTAGAAAAGCTAGATAACTGGATTAGACAGATTGATGTATATTGCAGGGTGCAAAACATTGATTTAGAGAGGAGAAAGATTCAGCTGGCTAGCCTTCGCCTTGGAGGAACTGCACTAGTGTGGTGGGAAGGCAAGACACAAGCTGATCTGAAGAGACATGGTAAAATTATTTCTACCTAGAATGAATTTGTTTCTGCCATTAAAAAACAATTCTATCCACTAGCTTATATGCAGCAAGCAATGATGAGTTGGAAAACTCTTCGCTAATTAAAGGGGCAAAGTGTACAAAGCTATACCCAGGAATTTAGAAAAAGAGCTTTAACTCTAGGCATTTCTCTATACTCACCTGAAACTTTGTCGAAGTACATAGGTGGTCTACATAGCTATTTGAGGCACACCATTCTCATGTTTAACCCCACTAGCCTAGATGATGTATCAGTTCAGGCTACACATCTAGAGGCTAGAGGAGAGAATGTGAACCCAGAGATTGGGGGATCATCAAAACCCTCTGCAAGCACGAACAAGGAAAAGTAAAAGCTGAAATGGAAGGAGAGGAAGGCAAACACTGTACAGAAAGACAAAACTTCATGCACTCATTGCAAGAAGGATGGACACGATGAAGAACACTGCTGGTCTTTGCATCCGGAGCTGAAACCTAAGAAGTTCAGTGGTAAGAAAAAGAAGACTACTGCTACTATTCAGAAAGACTTGGGGTTAGACTCAAGTGATGAAACAATAGTCATGGCCACAGGTATAAAAGGTAAAAATTATGAAGCATCT
Organism: Pinus tabuliformis; assembly: GCA_031772625.1. Taxonomy (NCBI): domain Eukaryota; kingdom Viridiplantae; phylum Streptophyta; class Pinopsida; order Pinales; family Pinaceae; genus Pinus; species Pinus tabuliformis. Next base: position 635,466,896 of record CM062808.1, read on the forward strand.
ACAAGTAATTATGTACAATCTATTGATAATGAAGATAATGAGAAGAAAAGACAAGAGCTTTTTCACATTAGAGTTATTTCCAAGCACCAAAATATTGATACTTTATTTGATAGTGGATCACAAGAAAACTTGATTTCTAAAACAATTGTAAAGAAGTTGGGCTTACTAACAACACCTCACAAGAAGCCATATCCATTAGGTTCGGTATGTGATAAAGCAAAGCTACAAGTGATAAGACAATGTAAACTTAGGTTTGCTATTGGGTCAACATTTGTAGATGAAGTTGACTTAGATATAGTTCCCTTGGATATATGTGGTATTGTTTTAGGAAGTCCTTACTTGTATGATAGAAAAGCCATTTTCTATAGAGCTGAAAATAAGTATCAACTCACTAAAGATGGAATAGAATATATAGTATGAGCTCATAAGCTCAAAAATAACTACTCTCTCATAAACTCAGGGCAGATGAAAAGAATTGTAAATTCATGCAAACAATTTTTACTAATGGTTGTAAAGGAAAATAACCCTGATAAAACCAATGTATTTGAAGGTTGTGATGCTAAACAGAAAGCTAATTTAGTTAAAGTTGTTTCAGAATATGCTATCCTATTTCAAGAACCTCAAGGTCTACCACCCAAAAGGGAAATAGTACATGATATTCATTTGCAGCAAGATGCTCCATTCCCTAACATCGGAATTTACAGGTTATCTGCTTTAGAGAATGTAGAGATCAAGAAGCAAGTACAAGAGCTGCTCGATAAAGGGTTCATAATACCAAGCACATCACCATGTGGATCTCCAATCGTACTAGTGAGAAAGAAAGATGGTTCGTGGAGGATGTGCATTGATTATAGAGCACTAAATAAAATAACGATCAAGAATCGTTATCCTCTTCCTCGCATTGATGATCTATTAGATCAACTGAAAGAAGCAGTTTACTTTTCCAAGTTGGACTTGCGTAGTGGCTATCATCAGGTCAGAGTTGCAGAACAAGATGCATGGAAGACTGCTTTCAAAACAAAGCAAGGGTTGTATGAATGGTTGGTTATGCCTTTTGGCTTAACTAATGCTCCTGCCACTTTCATGAGAGTTATGAATGATGTACTCCGACCTTTTATTGATGATTTTGTAATTGTATATTTAGATGACATTCTTGTTTTCAGTAAAACATGGGAAGAACATTTGAAGCATGTAAAGCAGACTTTAGATGTTTTGAAAAGAGAAAATCTCTATGTGAAGTTATCAAAATGTGAATTTGGCAAAACATCTTTAAATTATTTGGGTCATATTGTAGGGGGTGGTGAATTGAAGATAGATCCCTCTAAGGTTGAAGTCATTGTGAACTGGCCTAAACCCAAATCTGCTGCAGAAATTAGGAGTTTCCTAGGAGTAGCACAATATTGGAGAAAGTTTATTGCTAACTTTTCCTTGATTGCAGCTCCCTTACATGCTTTAACAGGATTGAACAAGGTGTTTCAATGGGGAGGCAAACAGTAGAAAGCCTTCGACACCTTAAAAGAAAAAATTAGTACAGCACCAGTACTAGCATTGCCAAATCTTCAACGACCATTTGAGATTGAAACAGATGCCAGTGACTATGCCATGGGAGCAATGTTGATGCAACATGGTAAACCCATATGTTATCATTCTGAGACATTTACTTCTACAGTAGTTAATTATCCCACATATGATAAAGAATTGTATGCTTTAGTACAGAGTGTGAAAAAGTGGAAACATTACCTAATGGGCAAAGAAACAATTATACATACAAATCATCAACCACTTCAATATTTGCACTCACAAACTAAATTGCAGCAATCAAGACATTATAGGTGGATGGGTTTCCTACAACAATTTCATCTTGTCATTAGATATAAGAAAGGCATACACAATAAGGTTGCAGATATGCTATCAAGACCAATCATAAATGCATCTACTATACTTAAGCATAACTCAGTAATGCATGAAAGCTACATTGAACAATATGCTCAAGATGTAGATTTTAAAGATGTATATGCAACCTTAAGTCATGGCAAACAAGTAGAAGAATTGGATTATTATGTTAAGGACCAACTCTTGTATCATTTGGGAAAGTTATGCATTCCACAAACTGAAAGAGTTAACATAATCCGAGAAGCACATACTTCTCTTATATCAGGTCATTTTGGTGTAAGTAAAACAGTTGCACAGCTGCAAAGGTTCTGCTATTGGCTAAGAATGCATGAAACAACTTCTAGATATATTAAAGGGTGTACCATGTGTGCTACAAGCAAGCCCAGTAATAGAAAATTAGGCTTATACACTCCACTTCCAGTTCCTTCTCGTCCTTGGGAAAGTGTTTCCATGGACTTTTTTGGGGATTGCCAAAATCTTGAAAAGGTCATGATTATTTATATGTTATTGTGGATAGATTCAGTAAAATGTGTATTTTAATACCTTGTAACAAGCATATTACAGTTGAACAAACAACGAAGTTGTTCTTTCAGCATGTATGGGTTCATTTTGGGTTACCCACTTCCATTGTATCTGATTGAGATTCCTGATTTGTTGGGAAGTTTTGGTCAAGTCTGTGGAAATTGATGGACACTAGATTGAAGAAGAGCACAACATTTCATCCACAAACAAATGGCCAAACAAAGGTGGTCAATAGGACAGTGATCCAGTTGCTCAGGGGCTATTGCAGCAAGCATCCCAAGCTTTGGGATGAACATTTGTGTTATGTGCAACATGCTTACAACCGTGCCAAGCACTCTTCTACTCAGAGATCTCCTTTTGAGAGTTGTTTTGGTTTTACACCAAATTCTCCCTTGGATTTTGTCTTTGGTAAAGACATAGCAGTTGATGGACACAATGATGTGGACAAATCAACCAAGTTCATTGAACAGATCCAAGAAATTCACTAAGTAGTGTAGGAACAGCTGGAAAGAAGCCAAGCCAAGTACAAGGCAAGGCATGACAAGCATCGAATTGAGAATAGCTTCCACGTTGGTGATCAAGTCTGTCTGTACATCAGCAAAGATAGAATGCAAGGTGAAGGTAAGAAGTTAAAACCAATAAGGTATGGGCCTTTCAAGATACTTGAGAAAATTGTGGAAAACACTTTTCGCCTTGATTTGCCAACTTATATGCATATCTATTCAGTCGTTAATGCAGAGAACTTGAGATTATATGAACCTTCATTGATTGAATATCCTGAAGAGCAAAGTTAGTTGCCTTCTATTGATGATCTGTTGCCTGAATATCTTAATGAGTTGCAGGAAGACACAGTTCTGGACAGGAAGGTGAGAACTACACGCAGAGGGGATGTTGAGTACCTGAGAATCGGACTCAAAGGTTCAAAACCAAGTAGTGCAAGATGGATAGAGATTGGACAAGTGAGGAAGTTGTATCCTCACTTGATCGATGCTTAAAAACCAACTTTTGGTGGTCCAAAAGCTTTTTCAGTGGGAAGGCATGATCCAAAATGGATCCTAAAAACCCTCTAAGTCTTCAAAAATAAAAAACTATCGCAAAAGGATGAACCTTTAAAAATGGCAGAAAACACTATTGGGAGAGAAAAACATGAAGAAAAAGAGAAAACAGAGCTATCAGTGGCTTAAACAACGAATTCACAGGAGCCCTCAGATCTGGCCAATAAACGATCCAGATCTGATCGGCATATCACAATCGGAGATGGCAAGCAGAGGCTATCAGAGTCTACCATATGAAAGTTGCAATAGCGAATAGTGCAAGTCAATAAGGACCGTCGATCAAGTGTGTAGATTGACAGCCCAAGTTAACTCGCAATATCACATTAGCAAAATACAAGGGAGCACTTACCAAAGGCCCGGGGACTATGCGATATGCGATTTCGATAGATCGCATTGCAATATCGCATCGGAGCGATACAAAGGAGAGAGGTCAATACATATGCAACTTACGATAAAGCTGGATCTGATGGGTCTTATGGGTACAAATATATATATTTTTAGTTCCGTAAAAAGGAGTTTTTCTATGTAAAGTCACATTTTCGTTAAATAAACGAAAAACAAAGGAAATGCGAATGGAGCGATAAAACAGACCCAAAAGGGTTATTACATGCAGCGATATACATTTTGAGTTCCATAACGAGCGGGATTTCGGGCGGGCCTTTGGCTGTAAGTGGTATTGGACAGGCTCTGCCCGAGACCATACACTAGCCGCCACGTGGCTTGGCGCTGGGGAGAGAAAACCGCCTTTTCAGGTAGGTAATCTCCATGCGCATAAGCCACCCGATATCAATGGCAACCATTGGATCAACGATCACTCATGATAGTGCCTGAAGACGGATCCGAAAGGATTATAGGGCAGGATTGATAATATTTCAGGTCTGATAAAAGGCATTTGGGTGGATTTTTACAGTGTTTCTATGTATTTTTCTGTGTAAACAGAGAACGACTGTTTTGAGATTTTTAACACACCAATGGTCCTTTCCATTACAAAACAGGTGGCCACCATAACTGAAGACGTTACACCATGATTGGTTAACACTCAGAGGGGATTTGAACGGGCATAGACCGGAAGCCAGAAAGCCCAAAAGGGAAAACGAACAAACAAGTGCCAATTGGCTTAAAAGCCACTGAATGGCAAAGACAAAGGTAGGCAGTGCCGAGATAGAGAGAAGACAGAGACAGAAATCGAGAGGGAGAGTCTTTGTACTCAGTAAGACTTGAGGGATTCAAGCAAACCCCTATTATTTGTTCTTGTTGTGTTGAGACTCAATTCGAGCTCACATTTGTAAAAACTCTACTCTTGAAGACATAATAGAGAGGTCACCACTGAAAGCTAGACCAGGAGACGTAGCCCAAGAGTTTTGGGTGAACTCCTTGATTATTTGTTGTGTTATGTGTGTATCTGTTATGTTTCTATAAATGCTTCATTGTCTATATTATTCGCAATCTTTTTGATCCGTTGCACTAAGTAATATAGGCAAATCCTGCACATGAGTTTGTAATACCTTAATATTAGTCTAAGATCTCATTTTCAAATCACCTAGGGTGCGGAAACCTGGTTCCAGCACCCTCCCATACTACCTCGGGTTAGACCTCAATCCGTGCACCGTGAACTGTTGCCAAAAGCGCCAGTAGTTTCAGGATTTGTTTGGCTAAATCACTTCTGAACCTAGGTTAGGCCCCAACAAGCCAACACTCTATTACTTCAAAATTAGCCAGTGAGCTCAAACCTTTTATATCAACGGTAACCCCCTACAATTGTCCCATAGGGATAATCTTTTGCTGGTTCACCATCCTCAGTTGAATCAGAGACCGCTGCAGTGTAGGTCTCCCCATCCTCTCCCAAGTTTTCTTAGGCAATACGTTTGCGTAAGACCCAAAATCCAGAATAACCTGGTCCATCTCATAGTCTCTTATTTGCATGGTAAGCCTCATTTCATGCCCTGTTATTGCCTTATGCTTACCGATCTTTTTGACTACATGGGGTCCATCAAAAGAATTATCCTTACTGGCACATTTGTTGATCAACACTTGTATCCCTTTCACAGCCATGCTATCGCACAATAGTTTCATACAAGTCTCCAAGAATGTGGTAAACACAGAGGGATTAACCTCTGTAGGCACACTGGTATCTCACAATTTGTTCTGACTTCCTAAGGTAGAGGCCTCAACAAATATTTTCTTCGCTTCCATGAATGTTTCCTTTGCATGCTCCAAATCAAACCCAACCCCCTTTTCTGGAGCCTTGTGGACTCACTCAATTTCTTCAGGTTGTTTCCCTTTATCATCACCAGTCATCATTCTGCGTTGCAGCATAATATTCACATTGGGATCCTCTTCTCAGGGATCAGCCCTCATCATCTATAAATTTTGGGTAGGTTGTTTAGGTTGCGCCTTCTTCTCCTACATTTTAGCTATCAATATATGGAATTCTTCTATTGTGTGGTCAAACTGAGTGCATTATCGACATGATGGGTGTGTCTAGTTTGTACACTCCCATGTGTAATGTCTTGGCATTCCGCAATTGTAGCAACTAACTTGCCCTCAACCTCTACCAGGTCCTCCTCCTCCTCGGCCTCGTCCGCAGCCATGATATCCTCTGCGCATTCCCTAAGTGCCCTGATACAGAGGCTGAGTTTCTGCTTACATTTGATATGTAGGCATTCTTTCCATCATTAATTGATACCTCCGATAGTGGTGCTCATCATGGCCCACTGATTTGCAGAAATTGTAGAACAATTGTTGTGGTGTCTGTACAAACTTTTGCAGCAAATGAAAATTGTATTTTACGTGTTTTCCTGCTACTTGACAAATAGTGCACCATAGCACGAGCCGCACACTTTTTCCTACTTGAGCTTCCTGCCTTAGGGGCATACCCCCCCCACCCAGTGATGTAATTCGTGAAGACAAGGCAATGATCTTTGTCATGCCCTTGCCTTTTACACTTGAGGCACCAAACCTCTTCGTGCACCTCCAACTAAGCTACTTTTTCCTTCTTCAAACTCTGCAATTCCACATGAATCTATTGAACCCCCAAAGAAGGATATTGAATAGGTGTTTCATGCAATCTCATCACAATTTCCAGGGCTTCCGCCTGAGTTCCTATCTTTTGTTGTGATAAAGCAACCCTTAGGTGGGGTAGGAGCAAGGCTATAAACCATTCGTGGTGCTAACTATCTATGAGATTCATATTAGCTTCGTGGATCTGGCACTTCAATCTTTGATCTAATTCCCAGGGCATTTTGTCAGGCCTCATCATGATTTCCTTAAATCTGATTGCTGATCACGATTCATACTTATGCTTACCAAATTCTTTGTTCAAAGTGGCTTGAGTGTCTACTAATGATGCCAGCGGGTTATCAGTGTAGTACTTAATGTACCATGTTAGCACGTGATCTTGTAGAGCGGTAACCAACTGTGCCTTCTTTATATTATCATCTGTAATTTGTTGTGCTATCCATACAGCCTTCACAACAAACCAAAACTGATCTAGATCCTCACTTCCTAAGCCCTTGAAAATTGACAACTTCATCATATTCGACATGTTGACCAATGGCGGAGGTGGTGGCGGTGTGGGTGAAGGTGTATGTTGTGGAGGTGAAGGTGGGGGTGGTGTGGGCGGATGAGGTATCCACAGAAAACCCTGTCTTATCGACTGTACAGTGCTTCATGGTGAGTCTTGTACCCCTCCCTTATCGTCACTTGAAGGAGGTTCTATCAATGGGCTATATTCAAGACCCACTCTTTTCTAATTTCTAAATATTTGTCCACTTCGCATAGATCTAAACATCAAGGTAGTGGCATAACCCGATTTTCACACAAGAGCATTTTAATCCAAGTATTCAAAGATCTAAAGTACTTACCTCGCATTCCTTTGAAGAAGTGTCGTTCTGCTTCACTGTAGCTGACTAAGGTATCGACCGCAAATTTTGTCACAAATCCTCCTATGACTCGATCAAGCCAGTGATCAATAGCACGCACAATCTTATCTTTAGAATCTTCCAACCTCTGCATGAGCTCCAGGGTCCACACTATCAGACCGTCAAGCCTCCACCTTCCTTGGTCTTCTACCAATTTACCAATCCACTTGTATAGTTCGATCAGGAAGGTGCAGAAGAAGATATCGTGTATTTTTGTGTACAAAAATTTGTCCAACCACTATTATTTTTTAGGCCCGGGTTCCTCTTTTCTTGCACCGCAAATTCATGGATCTTTCTCTCCAACCACTTCTCAATTTCCTTGTTGGTCGGATTCCAGTGATGCGGCATGAGACATCTCTTTATGCAGATCCTTGTCCTGACAATGGAACCATTTTTTGGCTTAGTGGGTCCTGACCCAAGTTCAGAGTTAGTTGCACCAAACAAATCCCTACACTAATGGCCCCTTCGACATCAATCCATGGAGAATAGGTTGAAGTCTTACCCAAAGTAGTATGGGGGGATGCTGAAACCAATTTTCCGCACCCAGAGATTAGCATGATGTCATTTTGTGCCCTAGATCTGCCTTCGCGCAGATCGATAAGCCCTCATGGCTTATCGATGTAACTTCCTTTAATCAGCCTCTAGACCTCCACGAAGGTCTACGATTGGCTTTCACGGACCTTGAACAGGTGAATTAGCTACCTACATGCATCAGAGATTACTCTTAACCCAGTATTTACTCAGACCTACTTAAGTGTTCGATAATTTTAACATACAACGAAATGATCTTCGCGTAAGCACTTAACATCAATTGCATTCATATAACAATATAGATCTAGTAAATCTACGCGTCAATACATCATTATTTCACAAAACCATCATTTGTCATAGCATAAATCACATTCATTCATAATAGAAGTAAAGAGATAAAACACAAGAATTTCTAGAATAATCTTCTTTATTGATACTCAGTTTAAGCTTACAGACTCAAGAGTTCCCTGTGCACTCAGTTGTAAAGCCTTTCTTCTACCTTCTGTGCTAACTTAGAATCCTTCTATCGTACCCATAGACAACTTCTATTCCTCTATTCTTCTACCTTAGACTCTCTAAAACACACCTATTTATACAATCCCATGGTCCGTAGACCATGGGTAGATCTTCAAAAGCCGACTCAACTTACATAAAAGAGGGTAAAACCATTTTTGACTCTTTAATTAACTACATGCTCCGTGACCACAATTTACAAAGACTTTACATATTTATACATCAAAACTTGGGCTTTTTCCCCAAAACTGACCTAGGGGAACCCATCCCAATAATGCAAGAATGGCCATTTTCAAAACCCCTTTAGGTTAGTGATATGAAGTTCAGATGTAGGGGAAGTTTTCTAATGTTTAGCATCATAGCAAGTATGAGACCTCTTGAAAGCCAAGATGACCAAATAAGGATATAGACAGTGGAGTCACCAAGATGTTTACAATAATATTCAAACAGTGGAGTCCCCAAGGTGAGAGATCTTCAACCCACACTTCCCTTGCTCACCTGACAAAGGGAATGTAAAAATTTTCGTACCCAAGGAAAAATATTCTAATACGTTCCCCAGCAATGACACCAAAAATATGTTGTATCTTTCTCTATCTACTATCACAAAATTTCTTTCAGAAGATATAAAAGCTTACTAGAGACAACCTTTGGGTTGATAGGAGACCAATGCCTAGGGCATCCGAGAGGAGTGCTTTTGAATATTATCAGTAGGGATTTCTGATACACTCCACATGTCACATAGTTTGAAAAGAGATAATTTAGAGGCTTGTTTCAATATTCCTTCATCAAGGTAAAGTCAAGCAAACACATAGAGCTAAATACTCAGTGGGTAGATATGGCTAATCTCAAAGAGAAATGTTTTGGTTATGGTGGCCAACACACAACAATATGCAGCTTAACATTTTTTTTTGTAGTATAGGTGAACAGGAGTAAGTAAAGAAGGGAAATTGATGCAGAGGGATGTACATAGTACATAATCCTAAACAACAATCTCTAGCAGAGATATGGAAGAGTGAGGAGGTGAAAGTATAGAAAAAGTGGAGTGTGAATTAAGGTCTCAAGCTCTATGCCTCATGAATACATTTGTCACCAATTAGCATAAAAAAATTTGTGTTTACATACAAGTACGGGGCCATCAAATAACACAAGTAAATATGTTTGTACATAGTTATTTTTACTACTTAGCAGCAAACATACAACCATGAATGAGAGTGAAACCAGCAACTTCATTACACGATTAGAGAGGAGGAAAGACATACATGAAGTGATATACAAAGGGGAAAACATACTATACAATGCTTTGATTGGAATAAAAAAAATTGCTTCATTATTCCTTGAAGATGGAGTCCAAATCACCATTCCATTACATTTAACAATTGTACATGTTCGAGCACCACATGAACAAGCAAATTGAACCAAAGTGGAACCACTTTCTCTGCAAACAGAGGGCTTCTAGAATGTAGAATTTGGGAATCTTTGTTAAGTGTTTATTCCATCCTTTTATAAGGAAAGTGGGATCTTCAAAAGAAGTTACAATATATCACAGTCGAGCTCCATCTATATGATCGACTAAGTCTCGGTGTGCGAAGGTTTGCTGCCCAAAATAATTACAATCGGATTTGATTTCATCCTTGAAAATGCAAAAATTACAAAATAATAGAAAAAAGGAAAATTGAATGATGGTTGAGGAAAATATCTCCCTACCATTCTTTTGATCGCCTCTGATTAGGCCACATCTTTTCCATGATGTGCCTCTTCCATTACTTGGCTGGTTCACCTATCATTTTCACCTTAACTGCTTGAATTCCCCACTCTCTAAAGCTATGAACGATCAACTGTCGATTGCTTGTCACAGAGAAGAACTAGAGATCGACCTGGTTTTCCTTCATTTTCTAACTACATGGAGCTCCATGCTGAGAAATTAATTCTCAGTTGACCAACACACTACTTCATGAGTCCCAAACCTCCTTTTAACTCGCTAAAGACGTGCACGTGAAGTAGTAAAATTCATTTATGTTTCCAATGTTGTCCTTTGTTTCTTGTTACATAGTCTTCCATAGGATTAACCCTTTTCAATTAACAACTCCTTTGTGCTTTCATTTAATATCACAGTTGCTGACTGATACGCCTTTAACTCTCTGTATTACACTATCAGAGCCCAATATGTCTCGTATTATTTCAATAGTGTTATATCAGAGCTTTTACTCATCAGGACTTTTATTCTTAAAGGCATTATGAAAACAAATTTTTGATGTCCTTAGCACCTTTTATTTATCCCCTTTCAATTTTCCTCCATGGGACTGGGTGCGGTGACCGGAGGCTTAGCCTTACCGCGCTAGGGAATTTGTTCCTAGCCCGAGGCCATTTTTCCTTTGTGAAGAGCTTAGCGCCCTTGGTTCTATAAGTTTTTCTCAACCATGTGCCAGCCCTATTATCAGAGCCCCCCTTATCGACACTTTTTCAATTGCCAACTGTTATAAAGTGTTGACATCCTCAACCTATGATATGCGATCTTCGATATGATGTCATCACTCCACGAGGCACTTCTTGAGTGATGACACGTGTCAGCCAGATTTTACCCCTTAGGCCCCTCAAAATGCCAAAACTATCTGCCATGTGTCTTGCCATATCACCATGTCATACTGACGTCAAATTCCACTGTATCTTTATCGAAACCAATCATATGTTGCAACATGTCCTGCTAGAGGAGAGAGAAAAGGGCCCTTCCACCTTTGGTTTTTCAATGAAATCCTTTATTGATCCTTATCAACGCTCCTAGGTGATTTTTAATGTTATCATAACTTTTAACAATATCGCAAGTTTTTAAAGGTTTTCACTTTTAGAAGTTTCTATCCTCCGATTGTCGATGTTTCGATCTGCTTCGAGTTTTGATGTTATGATTGTTGATCTTAAATGTGTCTGGACATCTGATATGCGATTGCCAATATGCCTGATGCTCTGATTTGTGATTTTTGATATGCCTGATGCTCCGATGTGCGATTGCCGATATGCTTGATGTTGCTGGACCTCGGATATGCAATATCCAATATTCCTTCCTAAGGCTTCAATCTTTGAACTTCATCAAACAATATCTTTTGATCCAGAACTCAATTTTTGGACTTCCACATATCGTTGGAAATCTTTTTTAGAGCACTCTCCAATGGAGAGGGCCCGACTTAGATTTTAAGTCTTTCTATGGCTTGGAAAATGACCACAAACTTCTTTTCTATTTTTCATTCTTTTGACATCATTTGGCATCATTCGAACAATTTTGCAGTAAGTGATAACAAGTGGTATCAGAGCGGTCTTCTCTTTCTCTATTTTTCTTTGCATGTCTCTAACGAGGTCAGGGTATAAGGAGTTAGTGCTCAAACTGGTTGAAACTTTCCAAGACTAGCCTCACAAACCCCAATGGCCTCCCATGGTGGAAGAAAAGAAAGATGAGAGAGCAAGAGATGCTTTCAAAACATTGCTCAAAGAAGCCCTCAAGTGATAGAGGAATGCAATGATGGACAAATTTTCCCAGATCCTCTGGTGACTACCCAGAGGCGATGAACCTTCATCCAGCAGCCACTTTGCAGGTGCCACTACCTTTAAGGTACAAGTCAACTTTGAAATTCCCATATTTGAAGGCCTGATAGATGCATACACCATAGATATATGGTTAAATTTGTTGGAAGGATATTTTTCAGTTCATGACTTTTCAAATCTGGAAAATATTACTTTTGCACTTCTCAAAACCGCACCCCATGTCAAGGATTTCTCAGAAACCTACTGTGAACTAAAGGATGAGAGGGAATCCTCACTGTTTTAAGCATGCCCACTTAGAAATATTTCTGAGATGCCATACAGGAACAATATTACCCTGTCGGGACCTATGAATATAAATACATAAAGTGGACCACGCTGCAGCAGGGAAGGGACCAAGCGGTGTCGGAGTTCACAAATATTTTTCATATGCTTCACATGAAGTTGGGTATCAAGGATTCTAAGCATCATTTGGTACTCAAGTACCATGGTTGTCTAGACAAGTACATCAAGGATGACATGGAGTTCCTAGACATCTCCTTGCTTGGTGCCACCTATCGATACGTTGTCAAGATCAATCAGAAATTTAAACAAAAGAAGCACGACGTTGGATCTACAAATCTGAAGCAAGGGAAAGGCACCCCCAAACCACAGAACAAAGGAAAAATCCAAGGCGGGTGACCTAGGACAACACATCAAAGCCACAAGAAAAGAATAACACCATGAAGACAAATAAGGACACAGGGAAATGGTGTGAGTTCCATAAGAGCCCCACTCACAACACAAGTGAGTGTCAAGCCAAGCAGCCACTGGTGGCTAAGCTGAAGGCTTCTGAATCAGATGCATGTTCCAACTTTGAGGAAGAACTCGACAAGGGGAATGAAAAAGGGAAGCATATTATTGACATGGAGCCCAATACCACCATTTCCACCACCAAGATCTAGAAGATTGAGCCTAAATATCCAAAGGAGGGGGAGTCGCTCTTCCACTCACAAATATGGGTAAAGGGTTCTCCACTACAGTTCATTGTCGAAAGTGGAAGCCGAAAGAACCTCATTTCAGCGGAGGTCGTGAAGAATGGGAGCCTACCAACCACACCATACCCACATCCATACACCATTGGGTGGCTTCACCAAGAATGAGATCTTCACATCATCCATCATTGTCACCTTCCCTATTGCACAAAGCCCTTAACAAATGAGGTACTATGTGATGTTTCTCCTCTTGAAGTTTGTGATGTATTATTAAGAAAACCATACTTGTGGAAGTGTCATGCTGTGTATGAGTCTAGGCCTCAAACTATTTTTATTTCTTTGAGAAAATTTTTATACAGGATACAAGAAGTAGAACCACCTACTGCCATCTCTTTTATCTCTATGAAGAAATGCAGTAACATCATTTCCTATACTGAGAAATTTGTCTTCCTTATGATTCTCCCGCATGGAAAGAATAAGAATGTGGCCATATCTGTGGCCTTGATATAGGGCTCCTCTACATGGCAGCAGTAGATGGATAAGGTCATGGAGTAGTATAAGGACATCTTCACCTCACACACAGGGGTACCCATATACTATCCGGTCAAGCACTAAATCAATTTGACTCCAAGCATGTCGCTACCCAATGGGTCGATCTATCGATGCTCTGTTATGGAGAATGATGAAATCAAGAGGCATATTTAGGAGTTGTTGTAGAAATGGCACATCAGGCCAATTTCATCACGTTGTGGGAGTCTGATCATGTTGGTACATAAGGATGGGACCTAGAGACTGTGTATTGACTATCGGGTGCTAAATAAGATAATTGTATAGAATAGGTATCCAATCCCATGATTAATGACCTTCTAGAATAACTCAAGGGAGGCAAATATTTTAACAAGATTGACTTGAAGTTCGGTTATCACCAAGTACCAATCGAACCTTGTGATGTGTGGAAGACTACCTTCAAATTCAAGGAGGTCATTTTTGAATGGCTGGTCATGCTATTCGAGTTGATGAATGCTATCGCAACCTTCATGAGGCTGATGGATGACATATTGTAGACCTTCACCAACTCATTTTTGGTAGTGTATTTGGATGACATCCTGATCTTCAGCCAGAGTTGGGAAGAGAACCTCCACCATATTCGACAGGTCCTCCAAACCATGCGATAACACAAATTGTGTGCTAGTTTGGAGAAATGCACTTTTGGTATGACCTAGGTTCAATATCTGGAGTACATAATTGTTGAGTGGGGTGTGCTTGTGTACCCAGTCAAGATACAAGTTATTTTGGATTAGCTAGCCTCAACCACTCTAACATAGCTCTGCAACTTTCTGGGTATTTCCAATTTCTACCCCAGGATCATTTTGGGGTTCTCTCATATCCCTTGGCCTTTGAGACAAGTCACCAAGGGTGGAGTGAAAGAAAATTTATTTTGTTCTAAATCCCAACAGAACATGATGAGTTCCCAAATATTTTCCATAGCCTTCGCACAAAGTTGGGTATCAAGGATTTTGAGTGGAATTTGGTACTCTCAAGTACTGCGGTTATCTACACAAGTACATCCATGACGAGATGGAGTTCCTAGACATCTCCTCCCTTGGCACTGCCTATCGATACGTTGTGAAGATCGAGCATAAATTTAAACAAAAGAAGCGAGACTTTGGATCTATGAATTTGAAGCAAGGGAAATGTGCCACCAAACTATAGAACAAAGGACAAAGCCAAGGCGGGGTGACCCAGGACAAGTCACTGAAGTCGCAAGCAAAGAAAAACACCATGAAGACAAAGAAGGAAACAGGGAAATGGTGTGAGTTCCATTAGAGCCCCACTCACAACACAAGTGAGTGTCAAGCCATGCAGTCACTGGTGGCCGAGCTGAAGGCTTCCAAATTAGATGAATGTGGTAGCTCTGATGTGGAACCCGACAATGGGAATGACAAATGGAATCAAATTATTGATGTAGAGCCAAGTGCCACCGTTTCCACCACCAAGATCCAAAAGACTCTGCTCGAATATCTAGAGGAGGGGGAGCGACTCTTCCACTCACAGATGTGGGTGAAGGGTTCTCTGTTGCAGTTCATTTTCGACAACAAAAGCTAAAAGAAAATCATTTCAACAAAGGCCATGAAGCAGTTGGGCCTACCAACCACACCACACCTACATCCATGCACCATTGGGTGGCTTCACTAAGGACGAGATATCCGCATCAACTAGCAATGTTTCCTTTCGTACAACATCAACTCCTTCACATATGAGGTATTGTGTGATGTTTCTCATCTTGAATTTTGTGATGTATTATTACGTAAACCATATTTGTGGTAGTGTCATGATGTGTATGAGTTTAGGCCTCACACTGTTATTATTTCTTTGGAAAATAAGTTGTTGATTTGGGGTAGCATCGGATGTGCTCTAGCCACAAAATTTGGTGGAGAGGTTGGGGCACATGAGATATCTAATACCCAGAAAGAGTTTGGGCGGATTCGAAACAGATCACGAGATATTAAAATAATTAATATTTTTAATGGAGTCCCTAAGTCTAAACTTAGGGAAAATAAAATATTAATGTGTATTAATATGAATCTGTGTTAGAATGGTCCAAAAGACATGGATCAAGCTAGATCTAATCTTAACTGTTGATTAGGGACTTAATCTCGCCCGTTGAGATATCAACAGGAAAAGTATAAGAGGAGGCTTGAGGGTCACTTGGATAGTACACCAGAGTGATCAGTCATTCTATTCTCTAGAGCAGGGTTTGCTAAGAGAGATAGAATCAGTGATTGGAGAGAAACTAAGGGGCATTCAGTATAGAGAGGCAAAGATAGTGCCAGGAGAGCAGTAGAGTAGCCAAAGAGAATGACGCAGGAGAAGCCAGTTCTCACGTAGGGCCACACAGAGGCAGCTAAGTGCTGCGTAAAGCACTAGAGAGGCCAGCGTAGCTGACGCAAAGGGTCAGAGAGATTACGCAGGGCCTCTTGGGGCTAACGCAAGGCCTCCTGGGGCTGACGCAAGCCAAGATAGGCTAACGCAGGGCCAGCGCTAGGCTAGGAGAGGCTAAAGCAGTCCAGATTAGGCAAACGCTGGGGTTTCTGGGGAAGATTGGTGCTGAGTAGCTGTCAGAAGGATTATCTGGGGTTTCAGCCAGTAGAATTGTCAAAAACTGAGAGGTATTACTGCCAAGGAAATTCTCTATTGGGTAGGCTAGGTTTGGCACCCAGATTGTACTCTGATATTTCTTAATAAGAAAACCCTCAAACAACTGCATTGGTTTTCCCACATTGGGTTTTTCTGGGGACATTAGTCCAAAAATAATGGCGTCATATGGTGTGTTTGTTTATGTTTCTCTTAGTTTCCGATCTGTAATATGTTGAGCTTGCACTAGTGTTTATTTTTAGTGTTTACATTGTAAAAAAATTGTTAAGGAAAATAACAAGTAGGTAGGAATAAATCAGATAAAGTGCATGGAGGGTTTCTAACTAAGTAAACTTAGAAACTTCAACATGGTATCAGAGCGTAATTGCAGATCACAGGAGGACTAAAAGAGATCATCGAAGTGGAGCAATAACAGTACAAAACAGTTGTCCCCAGGTGACAGAAGCTGTTTCTAGCAGCGCAGAAGCCAAGGAGTGTGACGCAGAGCTAGCCAGGGATCACGCAGGGCCACGCAGAGGTAGTCGAGAGCTGTGCAGAGCCTCTGAGAAGCTAGAATTGCTGACGTTGAGGGCCAGAGGGCTGACGTAGGGCCTCCCAGGGTTGATGAAGACCCATCCGGGGTAATACAGGGCCAGCGTGAGGCAGAGAGGGGCTAATGCAGTCCACAAATAGGCAATTGCTGGGGTTTAGAAGGCTGCATGAATATTGCATAGTGGAGCTAGTGAAGTACTGTAGTCAGAATAGTACCTGACAGAGCAGGGCCAGAGGAGTTGCTACCAAGGGTTTCTAGCTGAGGAACCCAGATCAGTGGTGCGGTTGCACAAGACAATCAGAGTAGGGGGAATCTCGACAAGCGATAGAAAGATTTCTTGGAGGGAAATCAGGACTCAAAGGGAGTCGAGAAGAGAACTTCCAGATGGGAAATAGAGACTCAGCGGAGTCGAACAGAGAACTTCCAGGAGGGAAGTAGAGGAGTATCATGGCACTATGCAGAGTAAGAGACCAGGATAGATTAGACGGAGCATCGAAATTCGTAGTATGGAAGGCCAGAATCTTATCTATACTTGACAGGAATCATGTCAAGAACTTCGCCTTGAAGGTAATAATTGTCCTAGTCGAACCCAATGATAATGACAGGTACGAGGAGGCGATGACGAGGGCCAAGAGCATTATCCTTGACAGGGTCAAGGATCATGTAGTACCACACATAGCTGAGAAGGAAACGGCATTTGAGATGTGGGAGGCTCTCAAGTTGTACCAGCATACTTCTATATATAGAAGAATGCTACTTGAGAATCAGATGAGGTTGTATCAGATGAGGAAGGGACAATCGATTGACAGCTTCCTCGGAGGACTAAATGAGATCTGAGACCAATTGAATGCTATAGGAGCGACACCAGATTAGGAGCTAATGGTGAGGATGACCCTGAATGTTTTCTCAGAAGACTGGGAAGTATTTGTTCAGAGTATACTGGGTAGAGGGACACTTCCACCATGGGACAAGATGTGAGCAACTCTTTTCCAGGAAGAGATCAGATGACAATTGAAGACAGGTAGCAGCAGCAAGGGGATCAAAGTCAAGCAGTAGGAGGAAGATGTGGCCCTAGCATTTGAGGGAAAGCAGGAGAGGAGGAAGATGTGGCCCTAGCATCTGAGGGAAGGCAAGAGAAGCTGAAGAAGAAAGATCTCTTGAAGGTCAAATGCTTCCACTGTGGGGAGCTGGGTCATTATGTGACCCAGTGTCCGAGGAAGAAAAGTAAGGGAGAGTCTTCCGAGACTAAGGCAACACTAGCATAGGCAGAGAAGGAAGTTTTGACAGACGATGATTGTGCCATGAGTTCACATGCGCCACTTGAGTCGAAGTGGGGAGGACTACAGACGATGAGGGGCAGGATCATCAAGGTACCTAGCCTCTTGGCTTAGACCTTGCTACGGGAGCCCCGACAAGGAGTAACAGGACTGGCTGATGTGGGTAGAGACGAATGCAGATGGAGTGACAAAGAGAACTATAATGCAGGAGTCCTGAGACAGAACGAGGCTAGCAGGCTACAGTAGTGTGAGAGGCACAAGAGTGTTGCACCAGTGCGAGATGCAGGGAGTTGTTGCAATAGCACAGAGGTCAGAGAGGGAGCACTTGTCAGCAGCAGAGGGAGCTTCAGCATCATTGGGTGTCTCTAGCCCAACAGGGAGGTCAGATTGGGAGATCAATTACTTACTTCTCACTAACTAATTTGCAGTGCAGCAGTGGGCAACATGATGCAACATGATGAGAGGAGGCACAGTGCAGATGCAGTGCTAGGAGAAAGGACCAATAGCAACACGGATGTAGAGGGAGCTATCATACAAATGCAGCAGTGATAGTGGAAGAACCATGGGAAACAATACAGGATACAGTAGTGAAAAGGATGTTGGGCAAGAAGGCTTAGCATCAGCACAGGTACCGATGCCGGATGATCAGAGTAATACTCAGTGAGGAGTATTGCTAAAGCACAGTCCTCACTAAGAGGGAGTGTTGATTTGGGGTAGCATCGGATGTGGTCTAGCCACAAAATTTGGTGGATAGGTACAGGCACATGAGATCTGAAATACCTAGAAAGGGTTTAGGCAGATTCTAAACAGATCAGGAGATATTAAAATAATTAATATTTTTAATGGAATCCCTAAGTCTAAACTTAGGGAAAATAAAATATTAATGTGTATTAATATGAATTTGTGTTAGAATGGTCCAAAAGACATGGATCAAGCCAAATATAATCTTAGTCATTGATTAGGGACTTAATCTTGACCATTGAGATATAAACAGGAAAAGTATAAGAGGAGGCTTGAGGGTCACTTGGACAGTACACCAGAGTGATCAATCATTCTATTCTCTAGAGTGGGGTTCGCTAAGAGAGATAGAATCAGTGATCGGAGAGCAGTTGAGGGGCATTGAGTACAGAGAGTTAGAGAGGCAGAGATAGTTCTGGGAGAGTAGTAGAGTAGCCAAAGAGAGTGACGCAGGAGCAGCCATTGCTCACATAGGGCCACGCAGAGGCAGCTAAGTGCTGTGCAGAGCACCAGAGAGGCCGGCATAGCTAATGTAGAGGGTCAGAGAGCTGACATAGGGCCTCCTGGAGCTGATGCAGGGCCTCCTAGAGCTGATGCAGGTGAAGATAGGCTGATGCAGGGCCAGCGCTAGGCTAAGAGAGGCTGAAGCGGTCTAGATTGGGCAGACGATGGGGTTTCTGAGGCAAATTGGTGCTGAGTAGCGACCGGAAGGATTATTCGGGATTTCAACCAGCAGATTTGTTAGAAACTTAGAGGTATTACTGCCAAGGAAATTCTCTGTTGGGTAGGCTAGTTTTAGTACTCATATTGTACTCTAATATTGCTTAATAAGAAAACCCTCAGATAGCTACACCGATTTCCCACATTGGGTTTTTCAGGGGACATTAGTCCAAAAATAATGGTGTCATATGGTGTGTTTGTTTCTGTTTCTTTTAGTTGTTTATCTGTAATATGTTGAGCATGCACTAGTGTTTATTTTCAGTATTTACATTGTAAATAACATGTTAAGGAAAATAACAAGTAGGTAGGAATAAATCAGATAAAGTGCATGGAGGGTTTCTAACCAAGTAAACTTAGAAAATTCAACATAAGTTATGTGGGATATGATAGGTAGCACCGCCTACTACCATCTCTTGGATCTCTATGAAGAAATGCAGTAAGATCGTTTCCCAGACTGGGAAATTTGTCTTCCTTATGACTCACCCTCAATGAAAGAAGAATATTGTGGCCATATCCACAGCGTCTAGAAAGAGCTCATCTTCATGGCAGTAGTAGATGGACAAGGTCGTGGAGGAGTACAGGGACATCTTCACCTAACCCACAGGGGTACCTCTACACTTTCAGGTCAAGCACTCCATAGATTTGACCCCAGGTGTGTCGCTACTCAATGGGTCGATCTATTGATGCTATGTTTTGGAGAACGATGAAATAAAGAGGAAGATTCAGGATTTGTTGTAGAAATGGAACATTAGGCCAGGTTCATCACCCTTTGGGAGTCTAATCGTGTTGGTACAGAATAAGGACGAGACCTAGAGACTATGTATTGACTATTGGGTGTTGAATAAGATCACTATCCATAATAGTTATCCAATCCCATGGATTGATGACCTTCTGGACCAGCTCAAAGGGGCCAAATTTTTCATCAAGATTAACTTTAAGTCCCATTATGACCAGGTAACATTCGAACCCTCTGATGTGTGGAATGGTTGGTCATGCCTTTCAGGTTGAAAAATGTCGTCGCAACCTTCATGAGGTTGATGGATGACATATTATGGACCTTCACCAACTCATTCATGGTAGTGTATTTGGACAACATCCTAATCTTCAGCCAGAGTTGGAAAGAGCACCTCCACCATATTCAATAGGTCCTCCAAACCCTGCGACAACATAAATTGTGTGCCAATTTGTAGAAATTCACTTTTGGTATGACCTAGGTTCAATATCTAGGATACATCATTAATGAGCGAAGCAGAGTGTGCATGTGGACCCAGCCAAGATACAAGTTATTTGGCATTGGCCAGCCCTAACTACTCTAACAGAGTTCTGCAACTTTCTGGGTATTTCCAATTTCTACCGTAGGATCATGTTGGGGTTATATCATATCACTTGGCCTTTGATTCAAGTCATCAAGGGTGGAGTGAAAGAAAAGTTATTTTGGTATGAATCCCAATAAAAGGTGTTTTCCAAGTTGAAGCACTGCCTCTGATCTCCACCAGTGCTCACATTACCAAACATGCAACCACCATTTGAGATTGAGATAGATGCCTCTGACTATGCTATTGGTGAAGTTCTTACTCAGAAGGGGCATCTTGTGGCATATCACAGTGAGACACTTTTAGACATAGTCAGAAAGTATCCCATCTATGACAAATATATATATTCGATTATGCAGGCTTGCCGACAATGGAATCATTACATTCTAGGGAAGGAAAAGATCATATAACTAGACCACCGACCCCTGTACTTCATACAAACACAAAGAAATTTGAAGAATGATCTCCATTAGAAATGGTCCACATACCTGCAACAATTCCATTTGAACATAAAGTACAAAAAGGGAAGAACCAGTAATGTTTTAGACTACCTCAGCTGACCACCGGTCATGGCACTGACCACTGTACTCAACTCTTATGGACATGAGACTTCGGGGTGACCACATCTTTAGAAGAGCGATCCATAATTCAACAACACATATGAAATGATCCCGGAAGGTAAGAAAGTTCTTAATTTTCACATCCAGGGTGCACTGTTATGTCACCTGGGACACCTCTATGTTCCTTCAAGCAAGCATTCCAAGATTATTTGGGAGGTGCACTACAGTTGATTCATTGTACATTTCGAAGTAGAGAAAATAGTGGTAGTGTTGCAGAATTATTTTTATTTCTTGAACCTGTGATAGGATGTTGGGAAGTACATCAAATCCTGCACTTCCAGCGTCATTGCCAAACTAACCATCAAGAATAAAGGCCTATATACTCCTTTGCCTACTCTTAGTTGGCCTTGGGAATACAGCTCCATGGATTACATGTTGGGCCTTCCTTCTACTAAGCATGGCAATGACTGCGTTTTCATGGTTGTCGATGGTTTCTCTAAGATGTCCATTATAGAGGCCTGCAAGAAGAGTATTACAATAGAAGTCATTACTAAGCTCTTCTTTGAACAAGTGTGGGTACACTTTTGGATCCCGCAGTCCATTATCTCAGGTCAAGATAGCAAGTTCCTATGTACATTTTGGTCAAGCCTCTGCTCAATGTTGTATACCAATTTCACTAAGTTCGTGGCCTTCTACCCCCAAACTGATGGCCAAACAGACATCGTCAATGTGATGATCGTGCACATTCTTCGCATGTACAACTTGAAGCATCCAAGAACATGGGATGAAATCCTCCCCTATGTACAACACATTTATAATAGAGCGCTCCATAGGCCAACTAGCCATAGTCCCTTTGAGGTGGGTTTGGGAGTCCAGCCACTATGTCCCATTGATGTGGCCAGACCATTTGCAACTAATCAGGCAGATTCAGCTCATGTACATGTCAAATACGATAGGGCTAACTACTTCATTGAGTTCATTCAGAATATCCACCAGCAGGTCCATGACATATTGGACCAATTCAATGCTCAGTGTAATCAGTGTCATGATCAACATCGAGTGCCACACAGGTTCCAAGTGGGCGACAAAGTTTGATTACATTTATAGAAGGAGCACCTCGCTGGGGTCCCATCATAAAATTTTCCCTCTCTGATATGGGTCGTACACCATCACCAAGGTTGTAGGGGAAAATTCCTTCGATATCAGCATTCCACCATTCCTTGGCCTGCACCTAGTATTCAATGTGGACCAGCTGCAACCATACTTTCCCCATTGTTGGACACATCACACATTGGTGGGAAGCTGACACCAATAGAGCTCAACCCAAGTTGCATTGAATAGACCACAACTAACAATATTATGGACACATAGATCAAAAACACTCATCATCATAGGATTTATCTATATCAATTTGCCAAAGCAATCGAACTCCTTCACCAGGGAAAATGCTTCTCCATGGACCAGGTTCAACGAAAATTTCCTCACCTCATGGAGGCTCTACATGCAATAGGGACCATTTATTCCTAAGGGGGGTACTGATATAGATGGATATTGGTGGACACCCACTTATTCCACCTAGACCTCTAGTCGGTTTCATATGTTTCCTTGATTATAGCAACATTTACTATTTTTAGTAGTTGTTCGGGTCCTAAACTTCCGGACCATAGCCATTAGAAGGGACCTATTGCAAATCCCATATTACTCGAAGAGATATTTCCAATGAGGTATCATGCGCGCCAAATGGAGATCATATGACCAAGTTATGACCTTGGGAAGTTGGTTTCCTAACTAACCCGAACGAGGCCCAAAAACTCTTGTCGTTCCATCTCCTAGATTAGGGTTTTGGTTGTTTAGGGTTTTCCCTTGTTGTTCATTGTAACATAGTTCAGAGGCATGTAGCTTCCACATCTCTTCTCAAAGATAAGCTACCATCACCTGAGCTAGTTTATTTTCATTTTGTATGTAAGCATATTTCAGTTCTTTTTATATTAATGAAATGAAATGAAGTTTTATTTATGTTGCATCTCTGTGTTTATATTTGTATTTTTATTCTAAAGCATTCCTGTATATGTCTGGATCATTGGTATCTGAGCGGGCTTCTCTTTCTATGATATTCTTTACATTTCCTCAATGAGTACAGTGTATAAGGAGTTAGGTATTGAACTGATTGAACCTTTACAAGACTAGCCTCGCAAACCCTAACAACCTCCCATGGTGGAAGAAATGAAAGATGAGGAAGCATGAGATCTTTTCAAAATATTTCTCGAAAAAGCCCTCGAGTGACAGAGGAACACGATGATGGATAACTTTTCCTAGATCCTTTTGTGACTACCCACAAGTGACAAATCTTCATCCTACAGCCACTCTGGAGGCACCACTCGCTTTAAGGTACAAGTCAACTTTGACATTCCCATATTTGACGGCCATGTAGATGCAGACGTCGTAGATAGATGGTTAAATCTATTGGAAGGAAAATTTTCGGATCATGAATTTTCCAATCAGGAAAAGGTTAATTTTTCACTTCTAAAAGTCGCCCCCCATGTCAAGGACTATTGGGAAACCTACTGTGAACATAAGGATGAGAGGGAACCCTCACTGTTTTCAGCCGCACCCACTTGGAATTATTTCTGAGATGCCATCAAGGAACAATATTACTCTATCAGGAGCTATGAAGATAAATACATAAAGTGGACCACCTTGCAGTAGGGAAGGGACTAGGATGTGTCAGAGTTCACAAATATTTTTTATATCCTTCTCACGAAGTTGGGTATCAAGGATTTTGAGCAACATTTAGTACTCAAGTACTGCGACTGTCTACACAAGTACATCTAAGATGAGATGGAGTTCCTAGAAATCTCCTCGCTTAGTGCCACCTATCGATACATTGTCAAGATCGAGAAGAAATTTAAATAGAATAAGTGAGACTTTGGATATACGAATCCGGAGCAAGGGAAAGGCACCCTGTTGGGAACGGGATCCCCCAAGGATAGTTTTGGGGCTAAAAGCCCATGTTTGAGTCAAATTTTGTAATAAAAATGTAAAGTATTCACATTTTGTGGTCGCGGGAAGGTGTCATAAGTCGTAAAGGGTTGTCCGCCCTTAGTTTTGTAAAGTAAAGTCGGCTGTAAGAGATCTACCCATGGTCCATGGACCATGGAATTGTATAAAAAGAGCTAAGCTCTAAGTAGTTAAGAGGATAGATGATGTAAGAGAGTTCTAGCTCTGAAGTAAGAAGTCTAAGTCTTGGGTCGTAACATAGGTAGAGGCTCTACAGCTGAGTGCACAGAGGCCTAGGGTAGAAGTCTGCAGCTGAGTGTGCGGACCCCTGCAGCTGTGTGCGTAGGGTGAATAGAGTCTGTAATTACTTGGAAGACATCAATAAAGAGAGATATTCTGCAATTTCTATGTCTTTGTTCTGTTAATGCATCTTGTCGTCTTATGTATGAATTTCCTTTATTATGCTTATATGATGCGCAAATGAATGTAATTACATTGGAAAACTGAATGCAATTACAGATATCTGTTTACGCGGTGTTAACTATAATTGTTTGAGAAAGATAAGCAAGTCACTTAGATTAATTGGGGAATCTGCATGATACACTGCCATAGCAGCACGAAAGTACTTGAGCAACAGGTTAGGGTTGTGCGAAGGTCGATCGTACCCTTTTGCGGAGGTATTGAAGGGTGGAATAAGGGGCTGGTCTGGCAAGCCCTAGAGCTAAGTGACCTACGCGAAGGCAGGGATAGAGGGAATTAACCAACATCACAACCATCTCAGGGTGTGCAAACATGGTTCCAACATCCCCCCATACTGCTTTGGGTGAGACTTTAGTTCACGCTCCGTGGGCTATTGCTGAAAGGGCCAGTAGTTTAGGGATTTGTTTGGCTAATTAATGTTGAACCTGGGTCAGGACCCCTCAAGCCAACAAATGGTTCCATTGCTAGGACCAAAATCTACATCAGAAATGTGTGATGTCGTATCAATGGAATCCAACTAAGAAGGAGATTGAAGATTGGTTGGATAGGAAGATCCACGAATTCATGGAAAAAGAGAACAGAAACCTGCGACTGACAAAGGAACAGTGGTTGGACAGATACCTGTATATATAGATCCATGAGATCTTTTTCTGCTCCTTCCCAATTGAGCTATACGAGTGGATCGCGAAGTTAGAAGATAGCCAAGGAAGGTGGAAAATTGACGGTCCTATTGTTTGGACCCTGGATCTAGTACAAAAATTGGAAGCATCTAAGGACAAGATCACTCGTGCTATCAATCATTGGCTCGATTGAGTCATAGGAGGATTTGTGATTGAATTCACAGTCGACACCTCAGTCAGCTACAGCGAGGTGGAGCAGTGCTTTTTCAAAGGGCCGTGACGTAAGTACGTGAAATCTTTGAATACCTATATTAAAATGCTATTGCACGAAAAACGGGTTATGTAGCTACCTTGATGTTCAGGACAACGCGAAGCGGAAAATCTTACAAAAATGAAGGAAAAAAGGGCCCTGAATACAGTCCCTTGATTTCACCTCCATGAGGTGACGAATAGGGGATAGCGTAGGTTTCTTCGCAAAGTGCTATTCAGTTTATAAGACAAGGATTCCTGCGAATACCCCCTCCACCCACGCCACCTCCAACTTCACCACCATCACCTGCAACTTCACCCATACCACCTCTGCCTCCACCACAGTTCAGTATGGAAAATTCAGGAAAGCTTCCTTTGTTCAAAGGCTTGGGAAATGATGACCCAGACCAATTTTGGTTCGTTGTGAAAGCTATATGGGAAGCTCAGGGCATTATAGATGATCATATAAAGAAGGTGAAATTGGTTAGTTCTCTACAAGATCACACACTAACCTGGTATATCAAGTACTCCAATGATAAACTAAATGCTAGAGTGGCAGACATCTAGACAACACTGAATAGAGAATTCAGTAGGCCTAAATCTGAGGCACAGTCGATTGTGGGATTCAAAGAAATCGCGATGAAACCAGGCGAGACACCTTGGGAACTAGATCAGAGGTTGAAGTGTACAATCCGCGAAGCCAACATGAATTTGACAGATGGACAGCATTGCGAGTGGTTTTTGGCTTCGCTACTGCCACACTTAAGGGTTGTGATGTCACAATAGAAGATAACGACTCAAGAAGAGGCCTTGGAGATTTCCATGAGACTACATGAAACTATGATGTAAGATCCAAATCTGGGGGTTCAACAGATCCATGCGCAGTTGAAGAATCTTTGCCTTGAGATGGAAAGTTTGAAGCAGGACAGGCGAGTTCGATTAGAGGTGCGCAAGGAGGTATGGTGCTTGAAATGAAAGAGTCAAGGGCATGACAAGGACCATTTCCTGGTCTTTATGAACTATATTGTAGGAGGAGGACCGATGCCTTTGAGGCTAGAAGCTCAATCAGGACCCAGTGCGAGGCCTGCATTGTGGTGCGCTATATGTCAAGTAGCAGGAAAACATGCCATGGATAACTGTCATTTACTGCAGAAATTTGAACAGACACCACAACAACTGTTCTGCAAATTTTGTAGGTCGGTAGGGCATGATGAGCATAATTGCAAGAGTTATGAATTGATGATGGATAGAACTCCCGCCTATAGGGTTCAGGCAGAAACGCGCACCACTGACCAGACTGCAGGGATGGCACGGACAAGATTTTAAGGGTGCGGACGAGGCCAAGGCGAAAGAGGACCTGGTAGAGGTCGAGGAAAGTTGATCTTCTACAATTGCGGAGGACCGGGACACTATGCTCGCGATTGCACTAACCGAACACATTCGTTGTGCAAGTATTGCACACTATTCGATCATGAAACGGAAGACTATCCTACACTGATAGCGAGGATATGTGACAAAAGTGCACTACCACCTCTACCGACTCAGAACCTATAAATGATGAGGTCTGAGCCATGCGAAGAGGATCCAAACATAAATATAGTTCTCTGAAGTGGAATCGCAATAGGAGATTACAAGGGGAAACAACCAGAGGATAGTACATGGGTTCACAAAGCTCCAGCGAAGGAGGCTGAGTTCGATTTGGAGTGCGCATGTGAAACCTTCATGGAAGCTAGGAAGAGCTTCGCTGAGGCCTCCACCTCAGGAAGCAAGGATAAGACTAATCAGGAAATGGACCCTTCTATGCTCACAACCTTCTTGGAGACCTACATGAAGTTACTACGTGATAGTAAGGCTGTGAAGGGGTTACAAGAGCTCATAAATAGATGCGCTGGAACCACTCTGGGTGAGCCACGCGTAGTATGAAAGATTGGCAAGCATAAGACAAGAACGGGATGGGAGATGAGACTAACCACACAGATAGGAGAGTATGAAATGGATCAAGTTATTTTGGACCTGGGGTTAGATGTGAACGTCCTACCAAAGCAGACTTGGGAACGGATGGGGAGACCCATGCTACAATGGTCTCTAATTCAGCTAAGAATGGCCAATCAGCAGAAGATCATCCCCATGGGGCGGCTGCAGGGGGTGACTGTGGATATTGAAGGTGCAAGCGTGCTGGCTGATTTTGAAGTAATAGAGATAGTGGATGACAGCAACCCCTATCCTGCACTCCTGGGAATTGACTGGGCTACCGATATGAACGAGGTAATCAACCTAAAGTAGCGCAAGATGATATTTGAGAAGAAATCACTACGTGTAATAGTACCCCTAGATCCTGTTGAAGGATTGCGCTATAATGAACCGGTCCACGATTATGAGAGTGAGGACGATTTGGAATGTATCTATAAGATAATAGCGCGAGACCAACATTGGGTGAATCCCACCACAGATAGACGAATTACATGGGATCATAAGAGTTCCTACACCTCGGACTCCGATGAAGAGTTAGAACGCTGGTAGAATCGGTTACATGAAGTGACTACGCTAAACTGCAACATGATGACTCGATCGCTGTGTTGTGTGTCCTCAGAGGTAAGAAATATGACTACTTATGATGGCCTTAATGAGGTAGATATCTTTTTAGATGCATTTAAAAGGGAGGTACCAGAAAAGCAACGCTTTCAGGCGTTGGACTGGGCACTATGCGCTACGCCCACAAGATGGTGGGGTACACATAAGGGAAGCTTTTTTAATTGACGCGAATGTAGGAGGATGATGAGAACACGATTTGGGAAGCCTAAGATGTAAATGACAGACAAGTATGATGGGTAGGATGATCTGCGCATGCATTGGGCCAAATTGGCCTAGGCTTATGGAGAAAAGCCCTAACCTGAATGGGTGCATTTGTTCTGTCACACTTTAGATGTTGTCCCAACGAATTGGTACATAGAAATAGAGCTCCGCCATGGTACAGGTGAATGGGATATTCTGCGCAAGGGCTTTGTAATGACATTCAGTTTCAAAGACGGGTTTGATTGTACCGATGAGGCGCTACAAGAAGTGAAAGCAACAATCTTTAGGATACCACAAGATCCTTTGGACCTGATTCAGCCTGAGTGGGCTACTTAGCTAAGTCACATGCTGGAATGCTATAACGTGACCACTGAAGAAGAAGATGAGGATCCGCAAAAGATTAACATTCTGGAAACAGAAGGTCATCATGAGGTTAAAGGACCGCAGATTGAGAACCCTGATATAACCATGTCATTGAAAACGAAACAAGTAAACATTGGTACGGAGGCAGAACCCAAATTCGTGAAGATTGGAGATTACTTGGACGACACGATGGTGGATAAGGTCATTGAATTACTCTGTGGATACCAAGATTTATTCCCTACCAAGTTTACGGATCTCAAGGTGATAATCGAGGACCTGGGTGTTATGAAGATCACATTAAAGCCTAACACGAAGCTGGTTAAGCAAAGACCTTACCGTCTCAATTTGAAGTATAAGGAGAAGGTCTGCTTACAGCTAGACAAGATCCTCACGGCAGGCATCATTGAGCCTGTGGAAGAATCTGATTGGGTAAGCCTAATGGTGGTACAGGAAAACAAGCAGAAGGATGAAATAAGGATATGCGTGGATCTCAAAAAGCTGAATGATGCTTATGTACATGATCCTTTCCTGACTTCGTTCACTGATGAAGTGTTGGAAAATGCAGGTGGCCATGAAGCATATTCCTTCACTGATGGGTTCACAGGCTACCACCAGATCAAAATCTTGCCCGAGGATAAGAGCAAGACAACCTTCGCGACTGAGTGGGGTTGTTTTCAGTACACTATAATACCCTTTGGAGTAAAGAATGCACCTAAAATCTTCTCGCGTGTAGTCATTGTTGCATTCAAGGAATTTATTCATAAGTTCCTGGAGGTATACTTTGATGACTGGACTATGTTTGGGCTGGTTAAACGCCATGTAGCAAGCTTGCGCCTAATGTTGGATACCTGTTGAAGATACCAGATCATGCTCAATCTAAAGAAGTGTCTGTTTTGTGTTCCTTTTGGGACCTTGTTAGGGCATGTGGTTTGCAGACAAGGACTGATGGTAGATCCCGCAAAGATAGCGGTGATATTGAACTTGGAAGCGCCGAGAAGTGTGAAGCAGCTGCGCGCTACCCTAGGACATACGGGATATTATAGAAAGTTTATCAAAGGCTATGCCTAGATCACCGCGCCTATGGAAAAATTGTTGAAGAAGGATGTCACATTCTACTGGAATGAGGACTATAAGAAGAGCTTGGATATATTGAAAGAAAAGATGGTCACCGCACCGATTCTAGTCTTCCCGGATTGGAAGAAGGAGTTTCATGTACATGTTGACATGTCATGTATAGCACTGGGAGCAGTACTGACACAGGCTGGTGGAGAAGGCTTGGACCATCCTATCACATTCGCAAGCCGAAGATTATCCAAAGCAGAGAAGAACTATTCCACCACCGAGCACAAAGGGTTAGCTATGGTGTATGCACTCCAGAAGTTTAGGCACTACTTGCTGAGAGGCCATTTTAAGACGTATATGGATCACACCACGCTAAAGTACCTAGTCAATAACCCTGTTTTGGTGGGGAGAATCTGTAGGTGGCTATTATTGTTCCAGGAATATGATTTTGAAGTTATTATAAAGCCTGGACGACTGAACACGGGACCAGACCATCTATCATGCATCGAAATGGGGGAGGAACTGACTAATTTGGAAGAAGGATTTCCTGACGTGTAGCTATTTGAATTGCGCGTCACGGATGTTCATTTTGAGGATATAATACATTTCCTAACAACGTGTACTGCACTAGAAGGATACATTGTATTGAAGAAGAAGAAATTAGTGGTGCGCGCAACAGATTTCTCTGTCATTGTTGGTAACCTGTACAAAATGTGGTCTGGTGAGATATTGTGATGGTATGTACCTGAGTTTGAAAGAGGCAGCATCCTCATAGACACTCATGGGGGCACCGCGAGAGGACATTATGCAGGGAAAGAAACTGCGAAGAAGATTCCACGTGTAGGGTTGTGGTGGCCAACCTTCCATCAGCACTCAAAAGCGTATTGCAAGGCATGTGATGTGTCTCAAAGGACTGGCAGGCCATCGCGGAGGGATGAGATGCCTTCGAATCTATAGATGACGTTGCAACCCTTTGAGAAGTGGGTGATAGATTTTGTGGGACCCATTCAGCCCCAAGGAAAGATGGGAGCAAGGTACATTATCACCGCAACGGAGTATTTGACTCGTTGGGTGGAGGCATAGCCTATGAAGGAATACACAGGCACAACCACTGTAAATTTCCTCTTTGAGCATGAATTGACATGATTTGGATATCCAAAGATCTTGATGATTGATCGCGGTGCGCAGTTCCTGAATGAGACGATCAGCACACTGACGGAGGAATTTCAGGTATACCAGCAGAAGAGCACACCTTATCACCCATAGGCTAACAGGACGGTGGAAGTGTTCAATAAGGTGCTTGAAAATGCACTGACCAAGGTTTGCAATGCTCAGGGAAGTGATTGGTACCTACGCATACCAGTAGTACTATGGGCTTATCAAACGAGATGCAAGAAGTTGACTGGAAAAACCCCCTTTAGGTTTGTCTATGGTGTTGAAGTGGTAATGCCTATGGAATATATTGTGCCTAGTCCGTGCATAACAGTGCTCATAGGTATGACAGATCGCAGAGCCCTGGAGGAGAGGCTCGCATAGCTGGATGAGCTCGAGGAAGAAATATTTTTAGCTGGATGTCACCAACAGGTTCAAAAACAGCACAAAAAGGCATGGCATGATCGACATATTAAGCTGCGCACATTTAAGGTAAATGACCTTGCTTTGCTATATGACAGTAAGTTTGATAAATTTCTGGGAAAATTCAAAATGAACTGATTAGGGCCCTATGTCATTAAGGAAATCACTGATGGAGGAGCGATACAACTGGTCAAATTAAATGGAGAGCCCTTCCTAGGAAAGGTGAATGGTAGTCACTTGAAGCCATACACCGACAGTCCGGCCATGTGACTAAATGAAGGTAGCATAGTCTTAGCACTCCAGGCAGCTGAAAAAAGGTGCGGGACTATAAACTACATAGCCTGGGTTGGGGAGCTACGCGATTGGAGGATGGTGTGAGGCAAGGAAGTGTCACAAGGTCCACAGTAGTCTGGAGGAAGTTGCGCTACCTAGGGAGAAATCACGCAGGTCGGCCGGAAAGTGACCAGTAAAGTCACTTTTCATGATTTGACAGCAAAAGTGAGGCCAAATGGAGTGGGCAGCTGGCATTTAAGACGAAATTTATGGACCAGATCCTTGAAAATCTGCCACCAATCTGGCATTAATGAACTGAATTTTGGGGGAACGGTCGGATTTGAATTCAAAATGCCCTATAAATTACAAGTGGCTATCCAGCAAGAAACACTTGGCATTTTGAGAATTGAGTTGTTGAGCTCTCAGGCGCACATGAATTGCGAGAAATATGAGCTTCTGATAGCTACTAAGATATTTGAGACTTTTCCAATGGAAACATAGGAGTTATTGCATAAAATCATGTCGGCACCCGCAGAAGTTAGAGATACTGAAGAATTGGTGTTGGACGTTGAGATGGAAGCAGAAGTAGCCACTCCAAAGGTCGTTGAGGTGCTCGTTGAAGTCCATAAATTACCGAGAATGCCGAGACCAAAGCCAACCCCAACTAAGGAAACCGTGAAGGACAAGAAGGGCAAGAAACCTGCCATACCGATGCGCACATCGCCAAGGAGAAACCCACCAAAACCCACTACACAAGAGAAAGGCAAGGCCATAAAATTAGAACCAGCGGAGTAGGACATTGAAGACATCTCGATGGACAATGAGGATGTGGGAACTAAAGTAGAGGAGGTTGAAACCCAGGGTGCCGACCCTATTACTCGGTTGCCGGAGTATGTCCCTCCGCGTAAGCCTAAGACCAAGATACCAAAGGACATCGATGAGAACAAGACTCCCCTGCAAACCCCTCTGCTGCCGGTCGAAATTGTTTTCGACGATTCGCTCTTAGCACGAGTGCCATTGCTAAAGTTTGAAGACTGGGACTTGGCGGACCATAAGAAGTTCCCACACCTGGCAACCAAGCAGCTGATGCACCGCATCATTGATAAAAATATGGGAATGACCACATTAGGGCTATGGAGGTGGCTCAAGGGAGTAGAAAAGGTAGGATTTCTCAACCTGCTCTGGGTGCCGCACTATAACTGCACCCCAGTGACAGGTTTGGTCATCATGCAGCTGCTGTGCTTGGTGCATGATGGGTGTCTGTGGCTGGAGGAGCCGATACCCATCACAGATACATTGATTCATAGAATAACATGACTTTCGTACACAAGAGGGAATCCAGTCATGATTTTTGGCAGAAAGGGTGGCGAGCAGGCTCTCGCAGAATCAATGGAGGAAAAATTTAAATTGGTGAAGAAGCCACGTGGGTACGCCATATCCAGCATCTGCGACACCACTGTGAAGGTAGCCATGCAGATCCTCGCAGGGAAAGTAATGAAGAAGTGTCACGCTAATGAGGTGTCAGCGCTTATCATCACGCTCGCAGCATAGTGTGCTAAAGGAGTCCAGTTCAACTGGTCAGACTACCTTCGCAGAGAGTTCCTGGCCACTGCCACGAAGCACAAGAGATCAGCAAGACATTCCACTATGCGTGGCTCTTGCTGTCAATTCTGTTGGTAGCACGCGAGCTACTAGAGGACATCCAATTTCCTTCGATCATGCCAAACCTCCCTAAAGCAGCGAAGTACTCTTCACTGTGGGCAACCAAGGACGCGCAGCGAGTCAAGGATAGAAAGATCTTCTAGATCTTGATGGACATGAACATCAGGATGGCCATCAATCACAAACCGCGATTGTTGCCTACGGTGTACGCTAACTTGTAGGGCTATGTTGAATTCAAAGTCGACTTCCATCGAGTATCCATCAGGGCAAGAAAGGACCCTGCACAGAAGTGGTATGACTTGCCATATCTGACCACAGATGATGCCATTGATGTGGTGCTTGATCAATGGTCAGTGAAGTGGCACACCACCACAGACTTGGCTGTGGGCAGGAGCAAGTCCGCCGTGCAGAATAAAAAGGAGGAGGCCGAGCTTAATATGGCACAACTGGCTAAGAAGAGGAAAAAGGAGGCCACTGATAAGGTACAGGCAGAGCACGAGGCCGCGCAGCAGACAAGAAAGCAGAAAGGTTGGACAAAGCGAGGCTCTGACAAAGGTGCGAGGTCACCTTCACCTGAGACAGAAGAGCAGACAGAACAGCACGGCGAGGACCCTCAGGAGACATCCATCCGCATCAAGCGCCTAAGAGAGCTAGAGAAAGGAGGGTCCAGGAAAAAATCAAAGGCAACCAAGACCTCGCTAGACCCCATCACATTAACAGAGGGTGATTTACATGATATCGATGACACAGTCAGGAATGTCACCGTGGAGGCCCTGCAACAATTCGAACAGCAGCAACAGATCATCCTCGGGGCTATCTAGACAAGATTGTAGGAATTGTAGACCCATGCGTTGCAAGCTAGCACGATGTCTACCATCTTGGCTATCGGCACTTCAAAGGCTGCCGATATGTTGCGCATGAAGGCTTCCAGTGTGCTAGTGCTGTCGGATTGAGCATTGACCACAAAGAATGAAGCTGACAAGCCCACTATCAACGCCCTAAAGGGAGTAGGGTTGAACCTGGCAGCGCTCCTGCGCAAAGCACTCCACCTCTTGCAGGATGGAGTAATTGCAGAACTCAGGGCCCGAGAGCATCGTGCCCTCCAGGTGATCAGCGAACAACTGATCAACAACGAGTAGATGGCCCTACAAAGAAATGATTCCATCACCGTTGAGACCAAGGTGACCAATCATAGCAAGCGAATTATGCAAGTCATTGAGGAGGCATGCCGAATGGTCCCAGAGTTGGCAATTATGGAGCAGGATCTAGTCGAGGTACACATCTGCAAGTTGGACACAGGGGTGCACAACACTTGGACAGAGATGGCGGGGGTTCAGTTGGAGTTGAACCTACAAATTATAGAGCTACAGTTGAGGGCCTAGCACTCAACTCCAACAGAAGTGAAGGAACATCGGGCAACCGCTATCACAGAAGTAGTAGTGGTGGTGGACAATGCAATAGCAAACTACACACAGTTGTTTACATAGCCATTTGAGGTCTTGACAAGCTTGCAAGAGGACTCTAATATATAGAGGCTAGAAATGGAAGCACGCGAGATACAGTAATGCTACGATGAGGTTAAGGCACAGTGCAAACCATCACGCTGACACAGGGACTAGCCAAGTTATAGGAGGCCAAGCAGCTGAAAGAACAGGTGGACGTCGCACTGCACAAGAAAGCAGTGCTGAAGGTGAGACTAAATCCCTCATTGGAGGAAGCTTACGTAATCACAGGAAATATTGAAGGCAAGCTTGTGACTCTGCAGGCTACGTAACAAAAGCTTCAGGCTAACAACACAAGGGCA
Organism: Pinus tabuliformis; assembly: GCA_031772625.1. Lineage (NCBI taxonomy): Eukaryota > Viridiplantae > Streptophyta > Pinopsida > Pinales > Pinaceae > Pinus > Pinus tabuliformis. The sequence continues at coordinate 635,502,006 of CM062808.1, forward strand.
ATGACCAAGTAGACAGTGGAAGACACGAAGCAGGCGGTAGCTCAGTGCACAGCCGAGGTAGCAGTCATAAGGATCAAGCTGGAAGGGCTTGGTGCAAAGATCTTTGCACCTACTGAGTGACTCGAGGGCAAGTCACAATGTTTGTGTTGGGGGCCTGTTGGGAACGGGATCCCCCAAGGACAGTTTTGGGGCTAAAAGCCCATGTTTGAGTCAAATTTTGTAATAAAATTGTAAAGTCTCCGCATTTTGTGGTCGCGGAGCGTGAAGGTGTCATAAGTCATAAAGGGTTGTCTGCCCTTATTTTTTTAAAGTAAAGTCGGCTGTAAGAGATCTATCCATGGTCCGCGGACCATGGGATTGTATAAAAATAGCTAAGCTCTAAGTAGTTAGGAGGATAAATGATGTAAGAGAGTTGTAGCTCTGAAGTAAGAAGTCTAAGTCTTGGGTCATAGCGTAGGTAGAGGCTCTGCAGCTGAATGTGCAGAGGCCTAGGGTAGAAGTCTGCAGCTGAGTGCACGAACCCCTGCAGATGTGTGCGCAGGGTGAATACAGCTAGTAATTACTTGGAAGACATCAATAAAGAGAAATATTCTGCAATTTCCGTGTCTTTTCTCTATTAATGCACCTTGTCGTCTTATGTATGAATTTCCTTTATTATGCTTATATGATGCACGAATGAATGTAACTACATTGGAAAACTGAACGCAATTGCAGATATCCGTTTACGGCGGTGTTAACTATAATTTTTTGAGAAATATAAGCAAGTCACTTAGATTAATTGGGGAATCTGCATGGTATGCTGCCATAGCAACACGAAAGTACCTGAGCAGCAGGTTAGGGCTACGTGAAGGTCAATCATACCCTTTCGCGGAGGTATTGGAGGGTGGAATAAGGGGCTGGTCTGGCAAGCCCTAGAGCTACCTGACCTGCGCGAAGGGAGGGATAGAGGGAATCAACCAACATCACAACCATCTCAGGGTGCGAAAACTTGGTTCCAGCATCCAGCCATACTGCTTCGGGTGAGACTTTGGTCCATGCTCCACGAGCTGATACCAAAAGGACCAGTAGTTTAGGGATTTGTTTGGCTAATTAACGTTGAACCAGGGTTAGGCCCCCCAAGCCAACACACCCCAAACCCTCAAAACAAAGGAAAAATCCAAGTCGAGGTGACCCATGAAAGCCCATCAAAGCCACAAGCAAAGAAAAACACCATGAAGACAAACAAGGACACAAGGAAATGGTGTGAGTTCCATAAGAGCCCCACTCACAACATGAGTGTCAAGCTAAGAAGTCATTGGTGGCTGAGCTGAAGGCTTTCGAATCAAATGCATGTTCTAACACTGAGGTAGACCCTGACATGGGGAATGGCAAATAGAAGAATATTATTGAAGTGGAGCCCATTGCCACCATTTATACCACCAAATCTAGAAGATTCAGCCCGAAGATACAGAAGAGGGGGAGCGACTCTTCCACTCACAAATGTGGGTCAAGGGTTCTCTGTTATAGTTCATTGTCGACAGTGGAAGCCAAAAGAGCCTCATTTCATCAGAGGTCATGAAGTGATTTTGCCTACCAACCATACCATACCTACAGTTATACACCATTGGGTAGCTTCACCAAGGAGGAAATACCCGCGTCAGCCAATATTGTTGCCTTCCCTACAACATCAAGCCCTTCACATATGAGGTATTGTGTGATGTTTCTCCTGTTGAATTTTGTGATGTATTATTAAGCCAACCATACTTGTAGAAGCGTCATGTTGTGTATCAGTCTAGGCCTTACACTATTATTATTTATTTTGGAAATAAGTTATACAGGATACTAGAGGTAGCACTGTATACCACCATCTCTTTGATCTATGCAAAGCAATGCAGTAAGATCATTTCCCAAACCAGGATATTTGTCTTCCTTATGATTTTCCCTCAGGGAAAGAAGAAGATTATGGCCACATCCACGACCTCCAAACAGGGCTCCTCTATACAAAAAAAGTGGATGGACAAGCTCATGGATGAGTATAAGGACATCTTCACCTCACCCATAGGGGTACCCCTACACTATCTGGTCATGCGCTCCATCGATCTGAACCTTGGTGTGCCACTACCCAACAGGTCGATCTATTGACTCTCTGTTCTGGAGAATGATCAAATCAAGAGGTAGATTCAGGAGTTGTTGTAGAAAGTGCACATCAGACAAATAGTCATCACCCTGTGAAAGACCAATCATGTTGGTACAAAAGAGGGATAGGACCTGAAGACTTTCTATTGACTAACAGGCTCTGAATAATATCACTATGTAGAATCGGTATCTAATCCCACATATTGATGATATTTTGTACCATCTCAATGGGGGAAAATATTCCAGCAATATTGACTTAATATTCGGTTATCACCAGGTGCTAATTAAAACCTTTGATGTGTGGAAGACTACCTCAAATCCAAGGAGGGCATTTTTGAATGGTTGGTCATGCCTTTCAGGTTGATGAATGCCCCCATAACCTTCATGAGGTTGATGGAAGACATCTTGTGGCCCTTCACCAACTCATTCATGGTAGTGTATTTGGACGACATCTTGATCTTCATCTGGAGTTGGGAAGAGCACCTCCACCATATTCGCAGGTCCTCTAAACCCTGCGACAACACAAATTGTGTGCCAATTTGGAGAAATGCACTTTTGGTATGACCTAGGTTCAATATCTAGGGTACATCATGGATGAGAAGGGTGTGCACGTGGACCCATTAAAGATACAAGGTATTCGGGATTGGCCAACCCCAACCACTCTAACAAATCTCTGCAACTTTCTAGGTCTTGCCAATTTCTACCATAGGATTGTGTTGGGGTACCCTCATATCACTTGGTCTTTGAGTCAAGTCACTAAGGGTGGAGCGAAAGAAAATTTCTTTTGGTATGAATCCCAACAAAAGGAATTTTTTGATTTGAAGCATCACCTTTTCTCTGCACCAGTGCTCACATTACCAGACCTGCAGCAACCATTTGAGATTGAGATAGATCCCTCCGACTACGTTATTGGTGCAGTTCTTACTCAGCAGGGGCATCCAATGGCATATCATAGCGAGACACTTTTAGACACAGTTTGAAAGTATCACACCTCTGGCAAAGATATGTATTCCAATGTGCAGACCTGCTGACAATGAAATCATTATATTATGGGGAATGAAACGGTCATCCACACAGACCACTAGCTCCTGTAGTTCATACAAACACAAGTTGTAGAACGATTGCCATAAAAAATGGTCCACATGCCTGCAATAGTTCCATTTGATCATTAAGTACAAGAAGGGCAGCACCAGTAATGTTTTAGTCTACCCCAGTTGACCGATGTTCATGACGCTAACCACTGTGCTCAAATCTTGTGGACACGAGACTTCAAGGTGGCCGCATCTTTACAAGAGTGATCTAGAATTCCGCAACACATACTAGATGCTCCAGGAAGTTAAGAAATTTCTTGCTTTTCAACTCCAGGGTGCACTTTTATGCCACCTAGGACACGTATGTGTTCCTTGAAGTGGGTGTGCCAAGATGACTTGGGAGGTGCACTACAGTCGAGTCGTTGGACAATTATAAGTAGAGAAAATAGTTACAGTGTTGCAGAAGTATTTTTATTGTTCGAACATTCGACGGGATGTTGGGAAGTACATCAAATCCGTCACTCCCTGTGCCATTTCCAAACCGACCATAAAGAAGAAAGGCCTATATAATCCTCTGCCTACTCCTAGTTGGTCTTGGGAATCCATCTCTATGGATTACATTCAGGCCTTCCTTCTACTGAGCATGGAAATGACTTTGTTTTCATGATCATTGATAGATTATTTAAGATGGTCATTCATATTGGACCGACTCAATTCTATGTACAAGTAGCATCATGATTAGCATCGAGTGCCACATAGGTTCAAGGTGGTCGACAAAGTTTGGTTAGATTTGCAGAAGGAGCGCCTCAGCGGGCCCCACTGCAAACTTCACCCGCTCCAATATGGGTTGTACACCATCAACAAGGTTTTAAGGGACAATGCATTCAACCTCAGGATTCCACCGTTCCTTGGCCTCCACCTAGTATTCAATGTGGACCGACTACGACCATAATTTCCCCCATTATTGGACACATCCGACATTGCTGAGCATATGAGACCAATAGAACTCAACCCAAGTGCCATCGAACAAGACAAAACTGACAGGATTATGGACACAGAAATTAATAACACTCTCCAGTAGAACACTCACCAACTCCTTCACCAGGGAAAGTGGTTCACAAGAGACCAGGTTCAACATAAATTTCCTCACCTCATGGAGGCTCTACACGCAATGGGGACAATTGCTTCCTAAAGGGGGAGGACTAATCCAGGTGGATATTGGTGGCCACCTATCTATTCCACCTAGACCTACAGTCCACTTCATTCATTTCCTTGATTATAGAATCATTTACTATTTTTAGTTATTTTTCAGGTCCTGAACTTCTGAAGTTGTTTTGACACTGTAAACAACGTGTTTTTTAGGTCCGTGGCAAGGTCATGGCCGTAGGAAAGGGCTTTACAGAAATACTATAGTACTTAGAGAAATATTTCCAACAAGGTATTGTACATGCCAAATGTAGATCATATGACCAAGTTACGATCTTGGGAATTTGGTTGCCTAACTAACCCCAACAGGGCCCACAAACACTTGACGTTCCATCCCCCAGGGTTAGGGTTTTTGGTTGTTTGGGGTTTTCCCTTGTTGTTCAATAATATAAAGGACCTTGAGCCTCATTATAACATATTTCAGAGGCATGTAGCCGCAACATTTCTTCTTAGAGATAAGCTACCATCGCCTGAGCTAGTTTATTTCCATTCTTTATGTAAGCATATTTTAGTTCTTTGATATTAATGAAATGAAGTTTTATTTTTGTTGCATATTTGTGTTTATGTTTGTATATGTATTATTTTATGTTCTTGTATAAGTCTAGATCAGTGGTATCAGAGTGGTCTTCTCTTTCTCTATTTTTCTTTACATGTCCCCTATGAGGTTAGGGTATAAGGAGTTAGGGCTCGAATTGGTTGAACCTTTGCAAGACCAATCCCGCAAGCCCTGATGTCCTCCCATGGCAGAAGAAAATAAAGACGAGGGAGTAGGAGATACTTTCAAAATATTGCTCGAAGAAACCCTCAAGCAACAAAGGAACGTGCTGATGGATAACTTTGCCCAGATCCTTCGGCGACTACCCACAGGTGACACATCTTCATCTAGCAACCACTCTGGAGGCACCACTCACTTTAAGGTACAATTCTACTTTGACATTTCCATATTTCAAGGCCAGATAGATGCAAACTAATTATTTTTGTGTAGCTTGGGAGTTACTCCAAGCCCTAGTGTTTAGGTTTTGGAGGGAAAAGCACCACAAGTAGGCTTGTGGGCTTGGAACCCAAGCATGCGATTTTTCACCCATCGCGATTTGGGCCAAAACCATGAATAATTTTAGCATAATAAAATTTGAGGTGATAGAGCTTGGAATGATGATTTCAAGGCTTCAAAAATAATCCAGATCGAAGCTCTAGAACTTGAGATATGAATTTTTGAATTTATGATTGGGTTTTGCACATGTGAGTCTAGGTCGGCTTGGAATTAATAAGCCATGTGACAGTTGTTCAAGCCCCATTGTGAAGTTTTGGAGGAGCCCTTATATGTGTATAAATACAAAGTGTTTGCAGGCAATTATTCATCTATTTTGTGCATCACACACAATATAAAAGGAGCTCGATGGAGGAGAGAAGAATCCTTGGACTTGGTCGCAGCTAGAAGGATGAAACAACAAGATAGAGGGATTGTTTTAGGGCTAGTTTAGGGGTCTGAATGTTGGATAAGAGGCAGGAATTATTTGATGGAAGGTCTATACCTTGAGGAGTTGAACGCATGCATGTTTGAGGTACTTCTTGGGTGGGGAATCCTTGGGAGAGGAAGTGGAGGTTGCTATGGGTAGGCCGCAGGCCCTACCCACTATTTCAAGGGCAGCATTGGGGTATTTAGGGGTTATCTATGCCCAAAATAGTAGCCAAGGAATTTATCACCTCTCCAAGGGTAGGCCGAAGCTAAGGAAGGTTGTTTGGGTGACTTGTTGGAGGTTGTTACAACAGTCCAAGATGCCCTAACCAGTCACAGTCACAACAACAGCGGAGCAAACTTGTAATAGCAGATTGATGTGTGTTGGATCTTATTTTAGGGTTATTTTTGGATCAGTTATCTAGGAGCCTTGGAAGACAAGGAGGGAGGGCCAAAGTGGAGGTCAGAAGCCCTAACCAATGGGTAGATTCCACAGTGAAGATTGGTATCTTGAACCAATTTGATGCATGAAGTATTGGATAGTTTTGTGACCATCCTATGAGCAAAATTATATCAGAAATTAGGTGGATGTTTTGTTAAGAGGAGCATCATAATTTTATAGGTATGTATGTCTTCTTGAGCTGATGTAATTTGTAGGTGGATGGGTGTCTGATGAGAAGACTGTAGTATCCAAGTGATTAGGGTGACATGGATTGTCAGATGTCCTAATCAGTGGGCAGATGTTGCAGCAATACATTGGAGCCTAGATTTGTGCAGAAGCTCCTCTATTGTAGAGAAAAAGGTAGATGTGAAGAAGTTTGTTGGTAGTTGTGTGTAAGGGTATCCTAGGTGTGAGGATGCCCTAACTAGGAGCATATGGTACATCGTGGACTTGGTCACTCATGGACTATTGGAGGGCAGTGTGAGAGTGGACCAAGTGTGAACATGGATTCGGCACTTATGGTCTTTTGGAGGACAACGTGATAGTGTCCAAGTTGGAGCCTGGTGTTCAACACCTTAGTGGAAAAACGTAGTTGCTAGAGTGGCAGTTGTTGAGCTCAAGAGTTGACGAACCATAGGAGTTGTGGATTCCACGACTTGTGTCTGCATAAGGACTTCTATAGTAGATGTGGGGCAACCCTCCTAGCCCATGTTCATTATGGGAGATTGACATATTGCAGTGATAAGTGGCATCCCTTTGTGCCCTATGTTGGTCTTCATCAGAGCAGTGCAGGAAGACCATATTGGTATGAAGTCCCTCAGTAGTTGAGGAGCAGTAGTGGGCAGATTGAGAGTTGTGAACAGCTCAATAGGAGTCTTGATGTGTTGATTCATTGATGGACAAAGAATCAACTAGTGAGAAGATTGATAGTTGAGGTTCAGTGGCTAGATGGACTTGGAGAACTGATAGAGGTAGGAGATGCAGATCGGGAACCTAAGGACTGGGCAAGTATAGGGTATGACCGAGGGGAGCTGAGAGAGTCAACTTCATCAGCGAGATTGTCAAAGTATCTTGTTGAGGGAAAATTAGCCATCAATGTACTGTCACCAAGCCCCAGTTTGTATTCTTGTACTAGTGGATGTATGAGGACCATTATTCCTGGTACGAGAGCCCTAGAATATTGTATTATATGTTGATTAATATAACGAAGTTGTGTTGAAAAATGTAAACAAAATTATATATTTTTTGCATGTGTGATTTACCGTTGTTTATATTTTGCAGTGCAAAGTAGTATCATTGAGATTCTTGGTTTGGTAGCATCAGAGATTTTAAGATTCTAACCTAGACCCAAGATCGTGTAAATTCAACATGGTATTAGAGCATTTCTGGGCTAGTTTGAGGGACAGTGAAGCAACTCAGAGGTAGTTGTGGGTGTCTAGACCATGGAGCAAAGGGTTCAGTTGAAGAGACGGAGATGTGGTCTTGATTGGTTTGGCAGCAACATTGGCTCGAAGTTCTGGTGGATTAGTGGTGAGCCTGGTGAACAACGGTTTGTTGTAGGGAATATTGTTGATCATGGAATTTCATTGATTTTTCATGGATGGTTGGGACAACTGGAGGGTTTCTTTATCATGGACGAGATCAGGTTGATCAAGATGGCTTCATGTGATGGACTGGCTATTGGTAGGCTATAATCTTCATTGGATCGTGATGTGGCATATCTGAGATTTGTGGGATTTGCACAAGTGGTATTTGATCCATGAGGATTAGTACTTGTAGGAATGAGCCAGTGGAGATCGTGTAGGCTCAAAGGCAACCTAGCCTCAGAGGGAACAATCCTATGGAGATTCGGGATCTTCAAGTTCAGATGTGATGAGGGAGAGGCACTATTGAGATTGTTGGATTCATTCTACAGGGTTTGCTGCAGTGATGGATGCCAGATGGGCTAGTGTCACCAGATGATTATGGTTACTTCCTAGTCTTGGAAGTACCTCCCTCGCTAAGAGGAAGTGTATTTTTGTGTAGATTGGGAGGTACTCCAAGCCCTAGTGTTTAGGCTTTGGAGGGAAAAGTGCCACAAGTAATCTTATGGGCTTGGAACACAATCATGGGGTTTTGCACCCATCAGGATTTGGGCCAAAACCTTGAATAATTTGAGCATGAGAAAATTTGAGGTGATAGAGCTTGGCGTACCAATTCCAACGCTTTGAAAATCACCCAAATCGGAGCTCTAGAACTTGAGATATGAATTTTTGAAGTTATGATTTCCTTTTGCACATGTGTGTCTAGGTCGGCTTGGAGTTAATAAGCCAAGTGATAGATGTTCAAGCCCCATTGTGACGTTTTAGATGAGCCCTTTTATGTGTATAAATACAAGGTATTATGGAGGCAATTACTCATCCATTTTGTTCATCACACACAAGATAAAAGGAACTTGGTGGAGGAGAGAAGAAGCCTTGGACTTGGCAGCACCTAAGAGGATGAAATAACAAGATAGAGGGATTGTTTTAGGGCTGGTTTAGCGGTTTGAATGCTAGAGAGGAGGTATAAGTTGTTTTCTAGAAGGTCGAGACCCTGAGGAGTTGAACGCAGGCCTGTTTGAGGTATTTCTTGGGTGAAGAATCCTTGGGAGAGGCAACGGAGGTTGTTGTGGGTAGGCCACAGGCCCTACCAACTATTTCAATGGCAGTGTTTGGGTATTTAGGGGTTGTCTATGCCCAGAACAACAACCAAGGAAGTTAGCACCTCTCCAAGGGTAGGCTGCAACCAAATAGGCTTGTTTAGGTGACTAGTTTGGGGTTGTTACAGTAGTCCAAGATGCCCTAACCAGTCATAGTCACAACAGCAATGGAGAATACTTGTAAACACAGATTGATGTGTGTTGGATACTAGTTTAGGGTTACTTTTGGAACATTTATCTAGTAGCCTATGGAAGCCAAGGAGGGAAGGATGACGTGGAGGTCAAAATCCCTAACTAGTCAGCAGTTTCCATAGTGAAGATTGGTGTCTTGAACTAGTTTGATGGGTGAAGTATTGGAGAGTTTTGTGACCATCCTATGAGAAAAATTATATCAGCAATTGGATGGATGTTCTTTCAAGAGGATCAACATAATGTTACAAGTATGTATTTCCTCTTGAGCTAATGTAATTTTCAGGTGGATGGGTGTACGATGAGAATACTGTAGTAGCCAAGTGATTGGGGTGACATGGATTGTCAAATGTCCTAATCAGTGGGCAGATGTTGTAGCAGTGTATTGAAGCCTAGATTTGTGCAATAGATCCTCTATTTTAGAGAAAAGGGTAGATGTGGAGAAGTATGTTGGCAGCCATGTGTAAGGGTATCCTAGGTGTGAGGATTCCCTAACTAGGAGCATATTGTACAGCGTGGACTTGGTCACTCATGGACTATTGGAGGGCAGCGTGACAGTGGACCAAGTGTGAATATGGATTGGGAACTTATGTTCTGCTAGAGGATACATGATAGTGCCCAAGTTGGATCCTGGTGAGCAACACCTTAGTGGACAAAGGTAGTTTCTAGAATGGAAGTCAATGACCTCAATGGTTGACAAATCATAGGAGAAGTTGTGGAGCTCAAGACTCGTGTATGGAGAAGGACTTATACAACAGATGTGGGGCATTCCTCCTAGCTCGTGTTCATTATGGGAGATGGACATCTTTCAATGATAGGTGGAAACCTTCCATACCCTATGTTGGTCTTCATCAAAGTAGTGCAAGAAGACCATAGTGGGATGAAGTCCTTGAGCAACTGAGTAGTAGTGGGAAGATTTAGAATTGTTCACAACTAGAGTTATGAACAACTCGACATGAGTCTCGATGTGTTGATGTGTTTATGGATGAATGATAAGCTAGTGAGTAGATTGATAGCTGAGGTTCAATGGCCAGATGGAATATAGAGCATTAATAGAGGCAAAAGCTACAGATTTGGAGCCTAAGGACCAGGTAGGTATAGGGTACGACCGATGGGACTTGAGAGAGTTGACTTCATCAGCCAAATTGTCGGAGTATCTTGTTGAGGGAAGATTAGTCATTGATGTACTATCACCAAGCCCTAGCTTGTATTCTTGTACTACTTTATGTATGAGGGCCACTATCCTTGGTACGGGAGCCCTAGACTCTTGTATTATATGTTGATTAATATAAAAAAGTTGGGTTGAAAAATGTAAAAAGTTGTCTATATTTTGTGCATGTGTGATTTACTATTGTTTATATTCTGTTGTGAAAAGTAGTATCGTTGAGATTCTTGGTTTGGTAGCATTAGAGATTTTAAGATTCTAACCTAGACCCAAGATCGTGGAAATTCAACATAAACATCATAGAGAGATGGTTAAATATGTTGGATATTTTTCGATTTATGACTTTTCCAATCAGGAAAATATTACTTTTTCACTTCTCAAAGCCACACCCATGTCAAGGATTGTTGGGAAACCTACTATGAACAGAAGGACTAGAGGGAACCCTCATTGTTTTCAGCTGCACCCACTCGGAATTCTTTCCAAGACACCATCAAGGAACAATATTACCCTGACAGGAGCTATGAAGATAAATACATAAAGTGGACCACACTATGGTAGGGAAAGGACCAAGATTTGTTGGAGTTAACAAATATTCTTCATGCCCTTCGCACGAAGTTGGGTATCAAGGATACTGAGCGACATTTGGCACTCAGGAACCATGACTTTCTACACAAGTACATCTAGGATGAGATGGAGTTCTTGGACATATCCTCGCTTGGCACTGCCTATCGATACACTATCAAGATAGAGAAGAAATTTAAATAGAAGAAACGAGAATTTGAATATGTGAATATGAAGGGAAAGGTGCCCCCAAACCGTAGAACAAAGGACAAAGCCAAGGTGAGGTGACCCAGGAAAACTCACTAAAGCCACAAGCTAAGAAAAACACCATAAATACAAAGAAGGACACATGGAAATGGTATGAGTTCTATAAGAGCCCCACTCACAACACAAGTGAGTTTTGAGCCAAGAAGTCACTGGTGGTTGAGATGAAGGCTTCCAAATCAGATGCATGTTTTGACTTTGAGGAAGAACTCAAAAAGGAGAATGACAAAGGGAATTAGATTATTAAATTCGAGCATAATGCCATCATTACCACCACCAAAACCTAGAATATTTATCTTGAATATATAAAGGAGGGGGAGCAGTTCTTCCACTCACAAATGTGGTTGAAGGGATCTCTGTTGCAGTTCATTGTCGACGGTGGAGGCCAAAAGAACCTCATTTCAACAATGGTCATGAAAAGGTTAGTCCTACCGACCACATCACACCCACATCCATACACCATTGGGTGGCTTCACCAAGGATGAGATCTCTGCAGGAGTCAAGAATTCTGCCTTCCCTACTGCATGAATCCCTTCACAGATGAGGTATTGTGTGATGTTTCTCCTATTGAAGTTTGTGATGTATTATCAGGCCAACCATACATGTGGAAGCATCGTGTTTTATATGAATCTAGGCCTCATACTGTTATTAGTTATTTTTAAAATAAGTTATACAATATACTAGAGGTATGACTGCCTACCACCATCTCTTTGATCTATGTGAAGCAATGAAGTAAGATAATTTACCAAACCAGAAAATTTTCCTTCCTTATGATTCACCCTTAGAGAAAGAAGAATATTATGGCCACATCCACGGCCTCTAGACAGGTATCCTCCACATATCAATAGCAAATTGACAAGGTTGTGGAGGAGTACAGGGACATATTCACCTCACCTACAAGAGCACCCCTACAATGTCAAGTCAAGCACTACATCAATTTGACCTCGAGCACGTCGCTACCAAACGGGCTGATTTATCAATGCTCTATTCTGGAGAAAGATGAAATCAAGAGGCAGATTCAAGAGATATTGCAAAAAGGGCACATCATGCCAAGCTCATCACCATGTGGGAGCCCGATCGTGTTGGTACAAAAGAAGGACAGGACTTGGAGACTCAGTATTGACTATCGAGAGCTAAACAAGATCACTCTCTAGAATAGGTATCCAATCCCATAGATTGATGACCCTATGTACCAACTCAAGGGGGCCAAATATGTCAGCAATATTGACTTGAAGTCCAGTTATCACCAGGTACCAATCGAACCCTCTCATGTGTGGAAGACTACCTTCAAGTCTAAGGAGGGCCTTTTCAAATGGTTGGTTATGCCTTTTGGGTTCATGAATTGTTGGGTGTGGAGCCTGATTATCTTCTGTATTCAAAGGTTTCAGTTGGATGTATACCCTAGGAAGACTGTACACCCCTCCACACGGGGGGGACTTGTCCCCCCCACGGGGGTCCGGGGGGGATAAATCCCCCTCGGTTGGAGGATTTGGGGGCAGCACCCCCGAAGCTAAAAATAGATGTTAAATTACCTTGTAAAAGTCTAGTAATTTCTAGTCAATCTGGGCCGTTCATTAGGTGGATGATTTGACGGTAGAAGTTATGTTTAATTTAGGGTTTTTTGCCCTAGAAGGCAACTCCTCACTATATATGAGGGAATTGTATTGCATCTATGTATATCTGGATTCTGAGTGAGGAAGAGAGAGGAGATTGAGAGCGAAGAGGGTGTTACAGCGGATCTGCTGTAGATTGTATCTCTTCAGTTTGCTGGATAATATAAAAGGAAGGATTGGTTGTTTCTCCATGGATGTAGCCCAAACTGGGTGAACCACATATATCTATGTCTCTCTTGCTTTATGCGTTTTCTGTGTTTATATTTCTACAATATTTTATGTGTTCCATTACTCTGTAATATATAATTTTCCAACATGAATACCTTTGTAACCTTCATGAGGCTGATGGAAGACATCTTGCAGCCCTTCAGCAATGCATTCATGGTAGTGTATTTGGCCTACATCCTGATCTTCAGCCAAAGTTGGGAAGAGCACCTCCACCATATTCAATGGTCCTCCAAACCCTGTGACAACATAAATTGTGTGCCAATTTGGAGAAATGCACTTTTGGTATGATGTAGGTTCAATATCTAAGGTACATCATTGTTGAGTACGGTGTGCATGTGGAGCCAGCTAAGATACAAGTTATTTAGGATCAGTCAGCCCCAACCAATCTAATAGAGCTCTATAACTTTCTAGGTCTTTCCAATTTCTACTGCAAGATCATGTTGGGGTTCTCTCATATCACTTGGCCTTTGATTCAAGTCACCAAGGGTGGAGCGAAAGAAAAGTTATTTTGGTATGAATCCCAACAAAAGCCATTTTCGAGTTGAAGCATCATCTCTGCAGCACTACTCCTCACATTACCATACCTGCAACAACCATTTGAGATTGAGACAGATACCTCTGACTATGTTATTGTTATTGTTCTTACTCAACAAGGGAATGTAGTGGCATATCATAGTGAGACACTTTCAAATATAGTTTGAAAGTATCCCCCCATGAAAAAGATATGTATTCCATTGTGCAAGTCTCCCGACAATAGAAGCATTATATTCTGGGGAAAGAAATGGTCATCCACATAGACCACCAACCCCTGCAGTTCACACAAACACAAGGAAAGTTGTAGAACAATCACCATCAGAAATGGTCCAACTATGTGCAATAGTTCCATTTGAACATTAAGTACCAGAAGGGAAGCACCAGTAATGTTGTAGATTTCCTCAACCAACTGCCTCTCATGGCGCTGACCATTGTGCTCGAATCTTGTGGACATGAGACTTTGGGGTGGCCAAATCTTTACAAGAGCGATCTAGAATTTGGCAACACATACCAGATGCTCCTAGAAAGTAAGAAAATTCTTGATGTTCACCTCTAGGGCGCACTGTTATGCCACCTAGGACACCTCTGTGTCCCTTCAATCGAGCGTGTCAAGATGATTTGGGAGGCACACTATAGTTAGCTCGTTGGACATTTTGGAGTAGAGAAAATAGTGGCAGTGCTACAAAAGTATTTTTATTAGCCAAACCTTTCATAGTGTGTTGGGAAGTACTTCATATCCTGCACTGCCTGTGTTATTTCCAAACAGACTATCAAGAAGAAAGGCCTATATACTCCTCTTCCTACTCCTAGTTGGCCTTGGGAATCCATCTCCATGGATTACATGTCAGTCCTTCCTTCTACTAAGCATGGCAATGACTATGTTTCCATGGTCATCAACAGATTCTCTAAGATTGCCATTCTAGAGGCCTACAAGAAGAGTATCACAGCAGAAGCCACTACTAAGCTCTTCTTTGAATGAGTGTGGGTACACTTTGGGATCCTATAGTCCATTATCTCATATCAGAGTAGTAGATTCCTGAGTATTTTTTGGTCAAGCTTCTGGTTGATGCTAGATACCAAGCTCACTAAATCCACGACCTTCCACCCCCAAACTGATGGTCAAACAGAGGTCGTCAACATGATTATCGTGCACATTATGAAAATTTAGAACTCGATGCATCCATAAACATGGGTTGAAATCCTCCCCTATGTCCGACACAATTACAACAGAGCTCTCCACAACTCAACTAGATACAATCCCTTTAAGGTGGGGATGGGATTCCAGCCACTATGTCCCATTGATGTGGCCATACCATTTGTAGCTACTCAAGAATATTTGGCTTATGTCCAGGCCGAAGCCGATATAGCTATGAGATTCATTGAGTGCATTCAACACATTTGACAGCAGGTCCATGACATATTGGACTGAGCCAATGCTAATTAAAAGCAATGTCATGATCAACATCGGGTGCCACAAAGGTTCCAGGTGAGTGACAAAGTTTGGTTACATTTGGAGAAGGAGTACCTCATTGGGAACCACCACAAACCTTGCCCGCTCCGATATGGGTGTACACTATCACCAAGGTTGTAGGGGATAATGCCTTCAAGCTTAGGATTCCATTGTTCCTTGGCCTACATCCAATATTCAATGTGGACCGGTTGCGACCATACTTTCCCCCATTGGTTGAAACATTTGACATTGCTAAGCAACTGACACCAACAAAGCTCAACCCAAGCTGCATGGAACAGGCCACAACTGATAGGATTATGGACACACAAATCAAGTACACTCACCAGCAGAGGATCTAACTATATCGAGTTGTAAAAGCAGGCCAACTCCTTCACTAGGGAAAGTGGTTCACTAGAGACCACGTTCAACAAAAATTTCTTCACCTCATGGAGGCTCTGCATGCAATGGGGACCATTGATTCCTAAGGAGGAGGACTGATCTAGGTGGATATTCATGGCCACCTTCCTATTCCACCTAGAGCTCCAAATGATTTCATCAATTTCCTTGATCATAAAAACATTCACTGTTTTTAGCAGTTTTTGGGTCCCGAACTTTTGGAGTTGTTTTGACCCCCTAAAAAGCATGTTTTTGAGGTTCACATTAGACTCACTACCATAGGAAAGGGATTTCTATAAATCTTGTAGTACTCGAATAGATATTTCCAAAAAGGTGTTGTGCATGCCAAACAAAGATCATATGACCAAGTTACGACCTCAGGAAGTTGGTTTCCCAACTAACCCCAACGGGGCCTACAAACTCTTGGTGTTACATCTTCTAGGGTTAGGGTTTTGGTTGTTTAGGGTTTTCCCTTGTTTTTAAATAATAAAAAGGCCCTTGAGCCTCATTGTAACATATTTTAGAGGCATGCAGCCATCACATCTCTTCTCAGAGATAAGCTACCATTTCTCGAGCTAGTTTATTTCCATTCTATATGTAAGAATATTTAAGTTTTTTGATATTAATTAAATGAAGTTTTATTTCTACTGCATCTTTTTGTTTATGTTTTTATTTGTATTCTGTTGCATTCCTGTATAAGTATGGATAAATGGTATCAAAGCAATCTTCTCTTTCTCTATTTTCCTTTGCATGTGCCCAACGAGGTCAAGGTATAAGGAATTAAGGTGAAAATTGGTTGAACCTTTGCAATACCAGCCCTGTAAACCCCGATGACCTCCCATGGTGGAAGAAAAGAAAGATGACGGAGTAGAATATCCTTTCAAAATAATGCTCGAAGAATCCCTTGAGCGACATAGGAACGCGATGATGGATAACTTTGCCCAGATCCTTCGGCGGCTACCCATAGGCAATGCATCTTCATCTAACATCCACTCCGTAGGCATCACTCCCTTTAAGGTACAAGTCAACTTTGACATTCCCATATTTGAATGACAGATAGATGCAAATGTTGTAGATAGATGGTTAAATCTATTGGAAGGATATTTTTTGGTTCATAACTTTTCCAATCGGTAAAATATTACTTTTGCACTTCTGAAAGCCGACCCCCATGTTAAGGACTAGTGGGAAACCTACTATGAATAGAAGGACGAGAGGGAAACCTCACTATTTTCAGGCGCACCCACTTGGAATTATTTCTGAAACGCCATCAAGGAACAATATTACCCTATCAATAGCTATGAAGAGAAATACATAAAGTGGACCATGTTGTAGTAGGGAAGGGACTAAGACATGTCAGAGTTCACAAATATTTTTCATACCCTTCGCACGAAGTTGGGTATCAAGGATTCTAAGTGGAATTTGGTACTCAAATAGCACAACTATCTACACAAGTAAATCCAAGATGAGATGGATTTCCTGGACATCTCATCACTTGGCACCACCTATTGATACACTGTCAAGATCGAGCAAAAATTTAAACAAAAGAAGTGAGACTTCAGATCTGTGAATCCAAAGTAAGGGAAAGGCACCCCCAAACCATAGAACAAAGGAAAAATCCAAGGCAGGGAGACCGAGGAAGACCCGCTAAATCCAGAATAAAAGAACAACACCATGAAGATAAAGAAGGATGTAGGGAAATGGTGTGAGTTCCATAAGAGCCCCACTCACAACACAAGTGAGTGTCGAGCCAAGAAATCATTGGTGTACAAGTTGAAGGTTTCCAAATTAGATGCATGTTCCAACTCTGAGGCAAAACCTAACAAGGGGAATGACATAGGGAATCTTATTATTGATGCGAAACCTAGTTCCATCATTTCCACCACCAAGATCTAGAAGATTGAGCCCAAAGATCTAGATGAGGGGGAGCGACTCTTCCACTCACAGATGTGGGTGAAGGGTTCTCCGTTGCAGGTCATTGTCCACAACAAAAGACAAAACACCCTCATTTTAGCAGAGGTCGTGAAGTGGTTGGGCCTACCATCCACACCACACCCACATCTGTACACCATAGGGTGGCTTCACCAAGGACAAGATCTCCACGTCAACCAACAATGTCACCTTCCATACAACATCAAGCCCTTCACAAATGAGGTATTGTGTAATGTTTCTCCTGATGAAGTTTGTGATGTATTATTAGGCTAACCATACTTGTGGAAGATTCATGATGTGTATGAGTCTAGGCCTCGCACTGTTATTATTTCTTTTGGCATTAAGTTATATAG
The DNA here is from genome assembly GCA_031772625.1 of Pinus tabuliformis. NCBI lineage: Eukaryota > Viridiplantae > Streptophyta > Pinopsida > Pinales > Pinaceae > Pinus > Pinus tabuliformis. The sequence goes on from CM062808.1 coordinate 635,519,618, forward strand.
GATACCAAAGGTAGCACCGCCTACCACCATCTCTTTGATCTCTGCAAAGAAATGCATTATGATCATTTCCCATACGAGGAAATTTTTCTTCCTTAATATTCACCCTCAGGGAAAGCATAAGATTATGGCCACATCCACTGCCTCTAGAGAGGGCTTCTCCCCACAGAAGCATCAGATGGACAAGGTCATGGAGGAGTATAAGTACATCTTCACCTAACCCATAGAGGTACCCCTACACTCTCAGGTCAAGCACTCCATCGATCTGACCTCGGGTGCACCACTACCTAATGGTATGATCTATCGATGCTCTATTTTGGAGAATGATGAAATCAAGAGGAAGATTTAGGATTTGTTGTAGAAAGGGAACATCAAGTTAGGTTCATCAACTTGTGGGAGTATGATCATGTTGGTATAGAAGAAGGAAGGGACCGAGAGACCATGTGTTGACTATCGGGCACTGAATAAGATCACTATCTAGAATAGGTATCCAATCCCATGGATTGGTGATCTTCTGGAACAGCTCAAAGGAGCGAAATATTTTAGCAAGATTCACTTGATTTCCAGTTATCAACAGGTACCAATCGAACCCTATGATGTGTGGAAGTCTACATTAAAATCCAAGGAGGGTCTTTTCGAATGGTTGGTCATGCCTCTCAAGATGATGAATGCCCCCACAACATTCGTTAGGTTGATGGATGAAATACTGCGGCCCTTCACCAACTCATTCATGGTAGTGTATTTGGACGACATCCTGATCTTTAGCAAGAGTTGAGAAGAGCACCTCCACCATATTCAACAGGTCCTCCAAACCCTACAACAACACAAATTGTGTGCTGATTTGCATAAATGCACTTTTGGTATGACCTAATTTCAATATATGGGGTACATAATTAATGAGAGGAGCATGCGTGTGGACCTAGATAGATACAAGTTATTCAGGATTGGCCAGCCCCAACTACTCTAATAGAGCTTCGCAGCTTTTTGATTCTTGCTAATTTCTACCATAGGATCATGTTGGGGTTTTCTCAAATCACTTGGCCTCTGAGTCAAGTCACCAGGGTGGAGCGAAAGAAAATTTATTTTGGTATGAATCCCAACAAAAGGTGTTTTTAGAGTTGAAGAATCACCTCTTCTCTACACTAGTCAATAGTAGAAAATGAGAAATCAATGACTAAGTGACTAAAAAAGTTAGTCACCACAGATTTTCCAAGTGAAATACTACCAAAAATGGGCAATATTAAGTGACCCAACTAAAAATGGCTAAAGTAAATGACTAATTTAGTCTTGATTTAAAATATACAACTAGTTAATAAGTAATACAACTAAAAATGACTAACGTGAATGACTAATTTAGTCTAGAAACAAAATATTACTATCTAACAAGTACTACAATAATACGAATCAGTTGTTTATGTTAGTTATTTTAATTGTGTCACTTCAACAATCTAAAATTACAAGTGACAGGGGATTCAAAGGATGTTTATATAGATTGGTTGAAAGGTCATACTTCCTTAAACACTTCTTTATTAAATCAGTGGATGATTAGAGTTACAAAGTTGATTAGAATCTTCATGGTTATATCCTTTGATCACATTCACAAGGAATTAAATTCAAACACTAACAGATTATCCAAAATGGGACTAGGCTTACAACTGGGTCAAATACATTATGAATAATACCTATAAGGAGAATTGTTGGTTAATTAGTAGATGACACATTTCCTTTAGTTGAATACTTAACTTTTCATGCATATCTACATATTTCATTTTCAAGGTCATATCACTTAAGATACTATTTCTTAACTTGGATATCAAGTTATTTATCTAGTTTAATGTACATTATGAGCATATCATGACATGACCAATCAATCCTTAAATTAAAATTTTAACCATGCCATGACCAACACACCAAACATAATTCTTACCCAAGAACCCAATATGAAGAGTGCTTTAGTAATAACTTGATATGAGGAGTGTTTCAATGAGATCCATAATTTGGAAAAGTTGAAATAAACTTAGCATAAATTTACTCAACCATATAAAACCCCATGAGAGAGTAGCAGAGTGATTTTAATCATGTAATCTCCCATCTCATTCGAGATGAGGAGTACTATGAAATCCACTTGCCACCATTCACTATAACAAAAAAGGTCATTAGTGAGGGTTATGCTTATGACCTTCACTAATGACCCTCCTATATGCTTAGGCTTCCATCGTTTTTTGGTATTATTGTCTACTCTCAAGGAAAATATAGCCTTATTTTCAATATACATGTGGTCAATTTTGGTTTTTTGAATACTCAACTATCATATGCCTCTCTACAAAAAGTGAAATTTTGATTATAGTTCGGTCTTTTTAGTGAAACACTAACCTAAATCATTTAGCATTTTCATATACACTCTTATTTAAAAAGTAATACAAAATTTACCCATATATATATATATATATATATATATATATATATATATATATATTCACCTCTCTAAATATCTCACACCAAAATATATAATGTGATGGAAAATAGAACCATTTATACCTATAAAACCAATGACTAACTATTTGACCTCAGCAGACTATATATATATATATATATTCGGCTCTCTAAATATCTCACATCAAAATATATAATGTGATGGAAAATAGAAAAAATTATACCTTGTTGTGGCGGCTACAACAACCCTCCAACATTTTGCCTTAGCTTCATTTTGGAGCCTCCCTACCAACCTTTCACAGCAGCATGTCTTGTCTTGTCAAGTACACAAGCTTCAGTGATTTTCTTGCAGAATGACAACCTATCCGTCAAATCTTATTGAATCCCCCTCTCAAATTGTTTCACCAAACTTAGTCCAGTTGCAGGCTGAGTAGATCCCTCAAGAAATTGTGCAATTATGGAGGGCAACCAGCCTTCCCTCTAGAAATTGCACAATTATGTCTGGTAGCCTGCTGGGCTTTAGAATTGAGTAATTCTACCTGTCACTGTTCACTGAGAAAATTGCGCAATTCCTCCCAGCAGGGCTACTCAGCCCAGAAATTGCACAATTCTAGGTAGAAGTTATCTCCTCTACCCAGAAATTGTGCAATCCCTTTGGGCATCCAGCCAAGTTCCCTCCCAGAAATGCACATTTTCTCCTCCTAGATGCATAGACTTTTGCATGTGCAGTTGAATTGACTGGTTCCCTCTGGGACTGAGCAAAACTGATTTGCATGCATTGGCTACTCCTCCCAAGGTAGCGTGCAAAGGAATCCCTTGTTTTGGGGATCTATTTTTAGCAGTTGGAGGTTACATGCAAGGATCATTTCAGAAACCTCCCACCAAGTGCCGCTTTCCCTAGATTTGTGGCATGCGCATCGCAACCTCGATTTTATCGAAACTCATCAACTGGATGCTATAGAGCTCATCCCTCACATTGATCTTGCTGCTCTAACATCCCACATTGCATCTAGGAGTCGTCATCACATTCAGCTCAGTTGTTTTCGGGTAAGCCCGCTTTTCATGTGTCGCACTGCGTTTCTAGCACTTTTTGTGTTTTGCTTCGTATGAATGTTTTCTGCTTGATTTTAGTGAGTGTCATTTTGATACATACTAGCTTGTACTCACACCGTTTCATTTTTTGTTTGCATCTCATTGTTGTCGCATGCCTCACACTGTTTTGCACGCACTGTCGTTGTTGCGGCGACTCACTTCACACACATGCATGCTTTCCCGTTTATCCGAATCCTGCACTTTTTGTTTGCATGAATCATCATTCACTCTCATTTGCACTCATCTCACCATGCATTCAGACTTCTCATGTTTTCAGTCGCTTGTCTGTCGGATTGGACTGCCTTGTCCTGAACCGTGCCTGTGGTGAAGTAAAATTATAAGTGCGGACACAAACGAATTCCTCTAGCCCAATAATGGGTCTAGCCACAATAGATACATTCTATGGAAGATTTCTTTAGGTTAGAACCAATTAAGAGGGCCTACCTCTTAGTCTTCTTATCCTGTTTGATGATGTCCTTGCTTGCTCGCTCCAGCTATCCCTCGCTTCCTTCTTGAAGCACCTGAAACAAGTAAACAAGATAAAACAACAAACGTGATAATAAACAAATTATAATTCAACCTACTTAACAAGTCAAGAAACATTAAGCCATGAATATGTAAGATGAAAAATCATGTAGCAAATCAATCGATAGTTGCATATATTAATATTAAAGAGAGATTACAACCATTTGTCTTGACGTTGCAGTCCTCCTCTGACAAGACCAAGTTCCCACACACTTCTGCTAGCATCCCGTGATGGCCTCAATCCACAATAGTTTTAAGGCTCTTACCTTTAGGCTTCACCCCAAACCAAATCACACTTCTCCCTCACACAACTAGATAGCTACAACTAGTAATAGCTTGTTGTCTACTCCAAACCAAAATAGCATTAGCACACCAATATCAACAGTAGGTTGTGCTTGGGAATAAGGGAGGTTTATATAGGACGAATGGATGGGAAATGGATCCTCTTCTCATGGGAGAAGGGCTTATCCCTTGGGGTAGTTCCATCATTATAGGGGAAAGGAGTCCAAATTGACATCCTCGACCCCATCCGGCCAAACCATTTACCAGACTTTCGTTACGAAGCTTCTAGAGCTAGAAGCTTCGGCTTCTAAATTAAAAAACTTTCCATAACAAGAACGGCGTGACTGGAACACAGCTCAGTCGCTCCAGTTGGCACTAGGGATAGTGCTAATCTCTACACATCGGCACGAGGGAGACTAAGGCCATTAGCGCTGGTCTTGTAAACTGGGCAAAACAAAAGTTTTAGGGGAAATGGTGCAAAAGGGAATCGATCTGCTCATGAAGAGGGACACAATGGGAGTTTCTTCATGAAGGAAAAGCATGTGGGGTTCATTGTATAGTTCCTCTGGGATCAAGTAATGGGGAGTACAGGGACAGTGACAAAATGTTGTGTAACAGATTCCCCCTAAAGCATGAAGGCCGAACTAGAGTGAAGGATGAAATGCTTTATGAATCAGTGCGAGGAATCGGTCTGCCATCGGAAAACTTGCAAGCAAGTACATATACATATACATAAACTGAGAACTCTGTCAACTGACACATGAATCATGGCATGGACACAACCATCAAGAGAATGATCATGTAAATGGATCCAAGTATGGGTGCAGCCATCCGTCAAAGATATGGTCACATCCATCCAATAATGAGAAGGATCACATACGATAACTCATGGTCTGGTCATAGCCATCCATCTGAAAGAGACATGCATATCATCATAACCATGTCACACCACTTCGCAACGTAGACTTTTGTGATTTGAGTCTAGGGTCTTGCACTCCAACACGACCCAATCAAAGTACAGATTCTAACATGTGAATAGATGTGTTGACGTCGAACATGCTAGAAAGTCACTTGATTACCAGTCGATTATGTAAATTGTTAACAAGTGCGAGAGAAACCACCAATAATGACAATGGTCCTGAAGGTACTATCAGCACAATCCACGGAATGGTAATAGAGGAACTGCATTTGAACACCCGTGAAATTGATCGAAAGCCAATGATGTTAGCTTTTCGTTGAGTGCGAAGAACTTTCCATTAGGGCATGCAAGCTCTAAGGTATTGGAAAGGAGTCTCTTGGTCCACTTCCCGGAAAATGAGTTGAAGTCGACGAAAAGCGACCGTGTCGAAGGAGGGCCATAATGAATCCCACATCATCGACATGAGACAAAAGGATCCAAAATGATTTGGATGATACAGAGAATCAGAAGTAAGTGTAACTGCAGAAGGACAACTCTTGAACATATCGACAACACAACTAGAAGTTTGGCAGCTTTTGGATCCATAAGATCGGTGGTCATGATGATGTGGCAGAGATCAAATGGAAGGCAAAAATGAACGGCCCAAACCTAGGAAGGTCAACGATACAAAGGAGGATATCCCAACCTGACACGAAGCAAAGAGTGTCATATTCAAGAGTGACCTTCCGACACAACTGATAGATTTCCAAATTCCCCCCCACCATTTTTGGCAGGTACCCCAATTATTTTATAATCGCAAGCTTGAGGGGGATAGCATATTCTTGCACTATAAGTTCATCCTTTGGAAAAATCCGACCTAGTAAGTTTAACGAGCCCTAGGAAGGAGAAGCTCACATTCGTCATGGTGACGAATCCAATGTCGTTTAATAGTTTGACGAGTCTGACAAAGGTATGACTCGGTATCTTTCTCATGTTTAGAGAGATTGAAAAAGACACAGAAAAGAAAACTCCACATTGTCCCTTTTCGTACATTTTTGTCTCTCGAGCCCGAAAAGGTAGAAAATGATACTTGAGAGAACCGCTTGACCATTTCAGTCAAGGAGTAGCTTTTTCATAAATAGTGCTTCCTAGCCTAAAAAAGGGGTAAACTTATACTGGGCACACGACGTTTTGCATTCGTTAACAAGTTTGAAACAACAAGGGCTCGGCCATATTTTCGCTTTTAAAGGGTCGAAAAAGAGCTTGAAAGTGAACCCCCCATTTTATTCTCTTTTACGAGTAAAAAGGGAAAAATACTCAGCAATATTTTCATATTTTACGAGTTAGAAAAGAGCTTAAAGATGACTTGTCCTAGAGGAACGAGTGGTATAAAGGGTAGCAATTAGTTCTGGCAATGATGGAACTACTCAAAACATGTAATGGTCAAGAGGCTGGCTAATAAAACCACTCATCACTGTGGTCCCTCAGGAAAGGAAAAACAACCAAGTGAAAGCATATGATCGGCCAAAGAGATGGTGGCAATGGAATGAAACAACCAAGGCTCATCTAGCAGAAATTAGCTGATAAAAACGGCAATCACGAGATGTAAATTGGGCATGGGTTCATTTTTACACAAGCTTGAACCATGGAGAACTCTGCTTGGATTCGGTTTCATGTTTACACAAGATTGAAACGAAAAACTATGCTTGAGATAAGTTTGCATGCCCCCAGCATAATGACTCAATTCAAGGTACATGCCCCCCAAGATTCATTTCATTCAACTAGGGGAATGGAATGAAGGTTCACTTTCGAGATCCAGGAAAGGCTCGACTGGGATTTTACAAGATCTTAATCAAAGACTCGATTTGGAAAAGGGAGGTGCTTCATTTTTTAACGAGGTTTATACAGGAACAAACTATCCTCGGACATCTTGATTGATTTTTTAACAAGCTTTCCGCAAGATAAGGAACTATGCTCATCCCTTGTTTCATTTTTTAACGAGGTTAACACAAGACCAAGAACTATCCTCATGACCCTTGTTTCATTTTTTAACAAGCTTTACACAAGAAAAGGAACTATGCTTCGCATCCCTTGTTTCATTTTTTAACGAGGTTGACACAAGACCAGGAACTATCCTCATGACGTTGTTTATGAACCATACGATAACATGGCTTCCAAGAGGTCTTCACTAGATGGAAGAACCATGCTCTGGGAGGAATACATGTCAATTGGTACCATAGACAGATCGGGTTCCAATGCCCCTAGTACATAATGTGTTATACCATATGTGTGATCATCAGCATATGGGGAGACGGAACGGGTAGCCACATAATTGACATGTGGCGGGAAAGGTACTACTTGCAAACAAGATCCGATAGGGGATGATGGTTGCAAAGGAGGCACTTGGTGACCAATGACCAACAATTGATCAATGATCACTATTCTCTCTTCATGCAGAAAACAAACCACACGGAAAAGTGAAGAAACAAGAGCTCCCATGACATAAACATAGTTGCGTCCAAGGAGAAGATTGAAATCTAAGGGACCTTGGACTACCATCACGTCTATATAGACAATCTTTCCTCCCAAAGTAATAGGGAACTTCGGAAGGACCCCCAAGGGTTGATTGGTTCCTCTGTTGAAAGCCAACAGATTCTGAGTGACAGGCACAACCTGTGGGGAGCCCAAATCTTGCCAAGTAGTAGAAGACATGATGCTGACAGATGCGCCTTCATCTAATATAGTGCCATGTACTACCATATTATGGGCTTGTACTGTAATCTGGAAAGGCACATAAGATGGGAGGTGGAAAACAGTTAAGTGACTCTAATCGAAAGAAATGACAAAACTACTTGGTGGGGGCATCATATGATTTCCCCCATGCTGTACAGGAATAGGAGAAGGACTCTCCTGAACAACTGGGATGGGAGGGTCACTCTTTGATTCATGAGAATCTAAGGAAATGAGAAGAACATGAGCAGTATGATCACCACTCTCTTCCGGAACAGAGTGAGCAACTGGTGGCGGAACCAAGTCGACACTCTTTTCGACCAATGGTTGGTCGAGAATAGACATAAGAGAGTCTCACTCAGGAAGAGCAGGACGAGCAAGAGATGAACCTAAGTCAATCTCTTGACCAACTGGGAGAGGGTCAGAAGAAAGCCTCCGATAACCAATAGGAAGTTGGGGTTGAGGAGCTGCAAGGTTTTCCAAAACTTTGGAAGCTTTATCCATAAGAGGACAAAGGTGAAGAAGATGCTCTCCTTCACATAACCTATAGGGGAATCTAATCTTTCCCTTCTTCTTACCATCACTAGTTGAAGGCATAACATCAACATGATCTCTAGAGGTCGACGGGGATGGTCGGTTCAAGTTTTGAGACCATACCTCTAAGACTCTGGGAATTCCAGGACAATCTCAAAGGAGATGGTCACCCTTACATAGCTTGCAAGGGAATTTTACCTGCCACGAAGGATTAGAAGGTTTGTCGATGGGGGGTGCATTTGGAGTAACAGCCGCACAGTTGGCCTCTCGCTTATCTAACTTCTTCTTCTTCTTCCTAGCCTCCTGGTTACTAGATTTCAAACTTTCACCAGGTGAAGTAGAAGAGGAGTGTGAAGAAATGGCGGAAGAAGGTGAGGGGTCAACCTTAGAATCATCGTGACATGATTCAAATGAAGGAGATGTTTGGATAGGAGTTGGGACACTCGGGACCACCAAGGTCAAAAATAAATAGACAGGTAAACCAATGGTTAACCCTGGAAGGGACAATGTCGCCATATAAGGAGCACCAGCATTTACAAAAGAAGGAAAAGGACCAGGATTATCATTCGAGGGGAACCCGTGACTAGTGGACTCTGGAAATGTTGCCATTGGAATCGACCCTAATGAATCACTAAGGAAGATAACTTTAAACAGGAATAGTTCATGGCCAGTTAATTTTAAGACACTGAAACAAAACTTTTCCTTTTCATATTTTAAGAGTCGAGGAAAGGACGAAAGGTGACTCTAGTTGCTTTCGAAATTAATGAGCTTGAAAGGACAAGTGCTCAGATGATATTTTAAGTTTAAAGAGTCAAAAAGATCAAATGACTACTCAGGATGATCTAAGTAAAAAGGATTACCAGGTAACCGTGAACTGCAGAACACCTCTCGGCGAACCGAGAAGTACGGGCAGGCAATCTCCCTGAATGTTGTGTTCAGTGTATCATGTTTACAAGGTAGTAGACTCGGCTTCCTATGGATAAAGGATTGTAGACCTAGTGGAGTCTCCCTTTATATACACAATGGTACTAGGAGCACAAGTCCGTACCAGCATTGTTTAATGCTAAAGCAAATGACAGCTGCTAGGTTTAAAGACACCGGAACATGTCTCTAGCCTAGACCACTAAATATGAGCATTAAGTTTCAATGCTTCCTTAGGTTAATTCAATAAATTTTAACGGTTGATCTTGAATTAGGTTTCAATTTCAAGGCAGTACTACCGCTATCATTTGAGAAAACTCCTACATGCAGCTATATGAGAAAAGAGATCTTTGTCTTCGATGCAAATTAACACTAATTCAGAGATAGGGAACACAAAATCAATGCATCAATCAAAGAATGAAATCTTTCTCTAATAAATATCCTAAATGCACATAATCTTCCCTTAACAACAAAAAAAATTTCATTTCATTTCCATGCCCATGATGATTCCATTCTAGCTTCTCAATAACGCTACTAATGCAATATTCTCACTTAAGTAAACTAGAATGATGTTCTCCTTTTCATAAAATGCAAAATGAATCTTTCACATAAAGCACTTTAAATGAAAATTTTCACAATTCCGAACAAACAATCATCAATCAAATCCAAAGCATGATAAATGAAACCTGAATCAAACAAACCAGACACATAAATGCTTCAATCAACAAACCAAACAATGTAATCTATTCTTGGAAAGAGAAAAGAGACACTCAAAATAAGAGAACAAACGAGACTCTTTCACTCATTCAATTGAAAACTAAGCATCCTAGTCACTTTTGGGTGGAAGAAGAGAGTCTGAGGGTTAAGACACACTGACACTAGAGTGGGAGAAATTCTGATTTTTTCTTAACTCAGAGACCGGAGCAACTTTTGGGCCAAAAGTAGCGTCGATTGACACAACTGACCAATACTACAAGTAGCATTGATGGCCTGATCGGTGATTTTTTGGCCAAAAATAGCGCCAATCGAGGGATTCAAAGAGAAAATAAAAAAGAACTTCACACAGGACCAGACTTAACACATCAAAGGGTGGGCTAACCCAAGAAAGCACACAAAGCAAGCTAAATGAAGCTTTCTAGTTAGGGAGAAAACAGTCCAAAAGGCTTACAGGGTCGAAATCATGAGAGCAAAACACACTGGCCAAGATTGGCAACAGACTCTAATCTTCACTAACAGGCATCGACGTGACTACCTAATTGACAACAAGCACCAGAGGTTGGTCGGCGCGACTGTTTCTCAACAAATTGCACTTATCGGCACTACTATCAGTAAATTAAGTGCGCTGATCGAGGGAGCCAAGGAAAAATTTAAAAAAAAAATTGAAACAGGGACCAGATCTACTACTATGAATTTTAGACTCAAACTAGTAAGCAAGAGGAAAGACATAGAACCAAAGGGAAAAAGTGGAACTAGAAAAGTTCTCACGAAATCATGAAATCCAAGACAAACAAAAGGATTGGTTCTCCAGCGGAGTCGCCAATTTGTGGTCAAGCAAAATTATAAGTGCAGACATAAACGAATTCCTCTAGCCCGATAATGGGTCTAGCCACAACAGATACATTCTATGGAAGATTTCCTTAGGTTAAAACCAATTAAGAGCACCTACCTCTTAGTCCACTTATCCTATTTAATGATGTCCTTGCTTGCTTGCTCCAGCTATCCCTCGCTTCCTTCTTCAAGCACCCGAAACAAGTAAACAACAATAAACAACAAACGTGATAATAGAAAAATTGTAATTCAACCTACTTAACAAGTCAAGAAACATTAAGCCATGAATATGTAAGATGACAAATTATGTAGCAAATCAATCGATAGTTACATATATTAATATCAAAGAGATATTACAACCATTTGTCCTGACGTTGTAGTCCTCCTCTGACAAGACCAGGTTCCCACACACTTTTGCTAGCATCCCATGATGGCCTCAATCCATAATAGTTTTAAGGTTCTTCCCTTTAGGCTTCACTCCAAACCAAATCACACTTCTCCCTCACACAACTAGATAGCTACAACTAGTAATAGCTTGTTGTCTAATCCAAACCAAAATAGCATTAGCACACCAATATCAACACTAGCTTGTGCTTGGGAGTAAGGGAGGTTTATATAGGATGAATGGATGGGAGATGGATCCTATTCTCATGGGAGAAGGGCTTATCCCTTGAGGTAGTTCCATCATTATAGGGGAAAGGAGCCCAAACTAACATCCTTGACCCCATCCGACCAAACCATTTACCAGACTTCCGTTACGAAGCTTCTAGAGCTGGAAGCTTTGGCTCCTAATTTAGAAAACTTTCCATAAGGGGACTGGCATGACTGGAACACAACTCAGTCACTCTGGTTGGCACTAGAGATAGTGCTAATCTCTACACATCAACGCAGGGGAGACAAAGGCCATTAGCACCGGTCTTCTAAACTGGGCAAAACAAAAGTTTCAGGGGAAATGGTGCAAAAGGGAATCGATCTGCTCATGAAGAGGGACACAATAGGAGTTTCTTCATGAAGGCAAAGCATGTGGGGTTCGCTGTAGAGGTCCTCCAGGATCAAGGAACGGGGAGTACAGGGACAGTGACAAAATGTTGTGTAACAGAGCCTTGCCCGGCTAGCACTACGAATTTCCGGAAGTGAAGGCTTTGCATTCCCTCCAAAAATTGCGTAAGTCTAGCCAGGCACTGACCTCCAAGCTTGCATTGTGCAATTATTGGAGGTAGTCTCTTGTTGGCCCCAGAAACTGCGCAATGCAGTTTGCTAGTTTCATATCACTACTAACTGAAATTGGGCATTGCGTAGTTTAAGTCCTCACCAGCCCAGGCTGGACTGTGCATTGCACAGTTCCACCAGCCAGTTAGCCTCCTGACATCTCGAACTATGCCTTGCACAGTTTTGGCAGTTAGTTTCCCGACCTCCCAGTGGAAATTGCGTAACCTTCATGATCAGTCACACAAGTATCTTGCAAGTTAGTTCTTAAGTTCATTTTCATTTTCAAAAAAAAAAATTCTTGCCATGAGTGTTTCCATGACCATAGGTAATGTAGGTGTTCATATGCCTCTCAGCAATATAAGTACAATGGCCTTCAGGAGAGCAGAGTCAAACAACACAGTTGAGATCACAAAGTGGGTTGCATCCAAGCAAGTGTCCATGAGCTTGCCTACCTGTGAAGACATCAAGTTGTTCGTAGACAAGGAAATCAAGATAAGATGGTAGCAGCATCACAATGATTAGCATCACAAAAAGTAACACCATCAGTAGCAGTAGAAGAAAGCACACCTGCATGTGGCGAATGCAAGAAGAAGGTTGTTGACAACACAAGGGTGGAACAAAGTTGCAAGCTCGAGCAGATCCACTTGTGATGATAGCAACTTTGGAGATTGAGGCTATGAGGTGACTGCATGACAAGACGATCGCGCGAGAGCAGAGAAAAGAACAAAGAAGGAGTTGCATGTGTTGAAGTAGCAACTCAAGGAAGAACAGGAGCTACATAGACAAGGGAATGAGTTGCAGCAGGAACAGGTATAGCAAGGGGTGCAACATGCACTCACGGATGAAACTGTGCCCATACAAGTTATAGATCCATCCCATCAGCTAGCACGGAGTAGACATGGTGAGCAGTATTGTTGATCGCATGCAAGGGAATTTAGCGACATGAATGACATTGTGCACACTCATGCAATCCCACCCATTTGGCACACTCACCGAGACAAAGACAAGAAGCAAGTTTGACTGGAGCAAAACATGCAGTTGACAGTTGATGTGCATGACCACCAGTACACACTCGAAGATCAGCACAGATATTATGCATTAGTGTGTTGCCGTTTCAGCCTCACCCAAGAAGACCATGTGCATGTTAGTAGGCGAGTTGGATGGAGGAGCCACACCAATGCACCGAGATGCAACGAAGGCAAGAGTTTGCTTCAACAAGATGCCACCATGGAGCACATGCACATCATCATGGATGACCAAGCTTGGCATCAACTCACCACCTTCACCATCATAAGCATGTCAAAGAGTTGGTTTCATCACAATGGACCGAGTGTCAGTGATTTCTTGCATGGCTTGCTCAAGCCATTTTGTCTCACATGGGCACATGTGCATTGTAATGCAATGTCTTGCCAAGTCGAAGTTCAAGTGTCGATAGTTGAATGTAATAGTCATAGAGTAGATGAAGAGTCATAAGGGTAGATGAACTGTCACAAAGGGGAATGTCAAGGGCCACCCCACCCTTTGCTATAAATAGAACCTCATAACACATTGTAAAGGCTTTTGGTCAGCTAATCTTTCGATGGGACTATCTTAGAGAGAGCTTGGACAGCATTGTAACGAGCCTTAGCTTCTCCACTATGTAGAGCTAGTACATCTCTTTGGAGGAGCAGGTGGCTGGATATGGATGTATTGTATCACTGGAACTTACACTTCTTAATATAACAAGAGCGAACACGTTTCATGCATCTATTGTATTGTATTTCAGCTATTTGTTTACTCTAAATGATATATGTATATGTCACACCCTTGCTACCAACAGAGTTATCTTACTTTCCTCTGTGTGAAATCGAGGTCAAGACATGACTGTACGACCCACTGCTGGGACTCCTACACCAAATGGTCTAAGGTCTAATTGGGACTTCTTACTGGAGAGATCCCCTTACATGTTGGTGGGTCCAGCACCGTCAACATTTTGATGCTAGAAGGAGGGCCAGATGACAAGCTGAGTCCTCACATATGTTTTGAATCTCTACATATCTATCATGACTAACTAAAGTGTTGCTCTTCCGGAGTGTATGTCTTATGGAAACGACTTCATTTTCTCATAAAAGCTCTTGGATAAATTGTCACATAAAACATTTGATGGTGGAGGCCACGTAGCCTTTGTTAGGCACGCGGTCGGCGTTGTAGGCTCATGTGAAAGACATCGAATCTTTGAAGAGCATATGACATGTGCGTTGTTCGTCTACACACATCGAGGGAACCCCATGCACTAGTGTGCCACGCTGACCAAAAAATATATCCATTCTCTTGCTCATCTGGTCACAGAGATAGACTGTGATTTCAATCACTTTAACCATAAAGCACTCGATCAAGAAATTCTGAAATTACGAAAAGAACCCGATGAATCTGTTGATCAGTTTTACACACGCTTTTTTAATCTTGCATACCGCTTTCCCGAAGATGAAATTGATTGGAAATTTCTTTATGGAAGATTTAAGTATCTTCTTCGCATATCCGAACCCCACTCAGTACACTTTGGTGATGGAGTTTCACAATCACAAGCAGGCACAGTTGCTGTCACAAGTGACTGTCTGCCTTCACCTCCTCAAACAGCTCCACCACCATGGAGTGATATGGGAGATCATGCACACACATCTATTGAACTGTCACATCTTCCCACCCCACCTACTCTTGATATCTGCACAGATTTGGATTACAAGCATGTTGGTTGTCACGTGGATTCGTTCCCTCAACCTCCGTCCCCGTGTTCTGTTGGTCCTCTGGATTGTACTGTCTTGTGTTTTCCCATTCCAGACTCTTCACTTGTTGTGAACGAGGATCAAGTTGTCGATGGATTTGGTGTTATGCAGCTAACCTGCACCATCATTCATGATGAGTGTGTGCAGGAATCTAAAGAAGAACCTGTGTGAAGGATGACTCCCTTCTAGACACGCCTCATCTGCTTTATCCTGACATCCCTTATGATTCTGCCACTACTGATTTCCCCTGTGAAAACCCATTTCCGGATGTTTTTACTTCCGATCATTCATAGGACAAGTCAGATGTCATTCTGTCATTACAGTGCAGAGAGGACACATCTTCCTCCGAAAATCAGTCCAATTTGTCATCTGTCATTTCTAAAAACACAGAGAGTGAACATCTTTATTTATCATCTACCCCTCTACCTGATTCACGAAATCATGAGGATGCCAAAAAACATCCTGAAGTTTCTGATCTTGGTTGTCGTGATCTCTCTATGTCTTCATCTAATCACGATGTTGATTCAATCGTTGTTAATAAATCCAAGACACTGGTCTATGATAATCTATCTATCAATGAATTCAAAACCCCGCAAACTGTTGTGGCACTTCAGCCTAAGCTAATGGTTATGTCAGGCCCTCGTTGTCCTGAGGTTGGTTTCACTTCCAGTCAGGAAATGTTTGAAACACTTAAGGCTCCTCATCACTCTCTGCTTTTCATTGAAGATCAACCAAACACCCAGATTTCGCTTCCTCCACTCGAACTGCATGATCCCATCACTCATGCATTAGAGGAATCTTACACAGCGAGCACACATGCACAACGTAAGTGGTCTACCTTTCTCACATTTTCTTGCATGTCACAATCAAGAGAATGCATACACTCAACATCTGCATGCAGTGTAGCACAGACCATGGCAGCTCCACAGAGTGCATGTCATGCGCTTTCACTCATCTTTGTTTTGTGGTCAATTGTAAGCTCAGAGTGTGTCCATCTTCATTATTATATCTTTCATGCTTACTCGTTTGCACAACTGCGATGTTCACAAACCTTTCCTTCACCAACATGGGTCAACCAATGCGCTGGTGGCTACATTGGAAGTATCACTTCACGTGAGATGACCCATGCACTTTTAGCTTAGGAGTAAGAGTAGTGTTTGCTTTTGAGTTGTTTGCTTACATGCATGTTTGCTTCTTTCTTTGTGTGTTTGTTTGTTTCTTGTTTGTTTACTTACTCACTTTGCTTCCGCATTTGCTTATGTTTGTTGCTTTTCTTTTTGGATTGTTTGCTTGTTATTGTTCGTAGGTTAGTTTAGCATGGACTATGTGCGACTCTTGAAAAAAGTTGGGTAAAGTACAAGAGGACTTGTGCAACTAACAACATTTGGTTATCTGTTGCTCGCTCTCTTATGTAATAACTTGTTTTCTTCAGTCCATGATACATCAATGGAAAATACGTACTGTTCGAAGTGAACCTTGGTGAAAACACAATGCTTGCATGCTAACTAGTATCAGCTACTCTAATCGGTTGTTTTTTTGGATTAATCATTGTTAGCTCAATCAAGTAGAGTAAGGTGAGGGGGAAAACCTTAACAAGCACGTCAAAGGTATGCATAAACTACTTCTCTGAAGGAACAACCTCTTCTGCTCTCAGTAAGTCGGGATCCCTCTTTTGCCTCTGAAATGAATAAGTGATATGCACAGTTATGAAGATGAAAAATGAAAAAATGGAAAAGTGCAAAAAGTTTGAAAAAAGTGAAAAATGAATAAGGTGAAAGAAGAGAAAGGCTTCCTACGCAGAGATGTGATGCAAGTAACTCCGTTGGGGTACTGACCAGGCTCACTAGTAGTGGAGACATGCTTGCCTTCTTGCGTGACTCTGTCAGGGTACTATCCAAGCTTGCTGGAAGTGGAGCAACAACGGAGATGAAAGTAAGACTCTGACGACTATATTACTTTTGCTTCATATACTCCTCAACCCCAATCGAAACAACTATGTTGTCTTGGCTTGGAATGTGTGTCGATCGACCAAGGGGTTGGCAGATGCTACATCTTATAATCAAGCAGTGTGGAAACCAAGACAAACTAAGAATTGAACAATACTTCCATAGGTGTTAGGCTTGCTTTTCACAAAAAAGGTATATTCAAAGAGCTAGAGTTCTACCAGTGTGTCGCCAAGTATTGTAGCAGCTACAACCACCCTCCAAAATTTTTCTTTAGCTTCATTTTGGAGCCTCCCTACTAACCTTTCACAGCAGCATGTCTTGGCTTGTCAAGTACACAAGCTTTAGTGATTTTCTTGCAAAATGACAGCTTCTTCGTCAAAGCTTGTTGCATCCCCCTCCCACGCTGTTTCACCAGACTTGGTCCAGCTGCAGGCTGAGTAGCTCCCTCAAGAAATTGCGCAATTCTGGAGGGAGACTAGCCTTCCCTCTAGAAATTGGGCTATTCTGTCTGGCAGCCTGTTGGGCTCCAGAATTGCGCAATTCTACCTGTCACTGTTCATTGAGAAAATTGCGCAGTTCCTCCTAGTAGGGCTGCTCAGCCCAGAAATTGCGCAATTTTGGGCAGTAGTTAGCTACTCTGCCCAGAGATTGCGCAATCCCTCTGGCCATCCAACCTAGCTCCCTCCCAGAAATGCGCATTTTTTCCTCCTAGCTGAGCAGACTATTGCATGTGCAGTTGAGTTGACCGATTCCCTCCGGGACCGAGAAAAACTGATTTGCATGCATGGGCTGCTCCTCCCAAGGTAGCATGCAAAGGCATCCCTTATTTCAGGGATCTATTTTTAGCAGTTGGAGGTTACATGCAAGGATCATTTCAGAAACCTCCCACCAAGTGTCGCTTTCCCTAGATTTGTGGCATGCACGTCGCAACCTCGATTTTATCGAAACTCATCAATCAGATGCTACAGAGCTCATTCCTCACATTGATCTTTCAACTCTAACATCCCACATTACATCTAGGAGTCGTCAACACATTCAACTACATTGTTTTGGGGTAAGCCCACTTTTCATGTCTCGCGCAACGTTTCTAGCGCTTTTGTGTTTCACTTCATATGAATGTTGTCTGCTTGATTTTAGTGAGTGCTTGCTATCATTTTGATACATACTAGCTTGCACTAGCACTGTTTCATTTTTT
Source organism: Pinus tabuliformis (assembly GCA_031772625.1). Lineage (NCBI taxonomy): Eukaryota > Viridiplantae > Streptophyta > Pinopsida > Pinales > Pinaceae > Pinus > Pinus tabuliformis. The sequence goes on from CM062808.1 coordinate 635,537,690, forward strand.
GTTTGCATCTCACTGTTGTCACATGCATGACACTATTTTGCACGGACGGTCACCGTTGTGGCAACTCGCTTCACACACATGCATGCTTTCCCATTTTCTGAATCCTGCACTTGTTGTTTGCATGAATGATCATTCACTCTCATTTGCACTCATATCACCATGCATTCATACTTCTCATGTTTTCAGTCGCCCATCGACCAGATTGGGCTGCCTTGGCCTAGACCGTGCCTTACCTTGCTACCACTGCGCATTTCTAGAAGTGAAGGCTCTGCCTTCCCTCCAGAAATTGCACAAGTCTATCCAGGCACTGACCTATAGGCTTGCATTACACAATTCTTAGAGGTAGTGTCTTGTTGGCCCCAAAAACTGCGCAATGCAGTTTGCTGGTTGCATGTCACTACTAACTGAAATTGCGCATTATGCAGTTTCAATCCTCAACAAGCCAGGATAGACTGCGCATTATGCAGTTCCAACAGTCAGTCATCCTCCTAACAGCCCGAACTGTGCCTTGCGCAATTTTGGCAGTCAGTGTCCCGACCTCCTAGCAGAAATTGTGCAAACTTCATGATCAGTCACACACATATGTTGCAAGTCAATTCTCAAGTTCTTTTTGGTTTTTGGCTAATAGATTTCTCGCCATGAGTGTTTCCATGACCACAGGTATCACATGTGTTCATCTTCCTCTCAGGAGCACAAGTACAATGGCCTTCAGGAGAGAAGAGTCAAAGGACACCATTGAGAGAACAATGTGGGTTGCATCCAAGCAAGTGTCGATGAGCTTTCCTACCTATGAAGACATCAAGTTGTTCATAGACAAGGACATCAACATAAGATGGTAGCAGCATCACAGCAAGCAACACCATCAGCAGCAGCAGAAGGCAGCACACCCACATGCGGCGAATGCAAGAAGAAGGTTGTTGACAACACAGAGGTGGAACAAAGTTGCAAGCTCGAGCAAATCCACTTGTGATGAAAGAAACTTTGGAGATTGAGGCTATGAGGTGATGGCAAGACAAGATGATCGCACAAGAGAATAGAAAATAATAGAGAAGGAGTTACATGTGTTGAAGCAGCAACTCAAGGAAGAATAGGAGCAGCATAAATAAGAGAATGAGTTGCAGCAAGAACAAGTATAACAAGGGGTGCAACATGCACTCACGGATGAAACTATGCCCGTACAAGTTATAGATCCATCCTAGTAGCTGGCACGGAGTAGACATGGTGACCAGTGTTGTTGATCGCATGCAAGGGAATTCAGTAGCATCCATGACATTATGCACACTCATGTGATCCCACCCATTTTGCACACTCATCAAGGCAAAGACAAGAAGCAAGTTCGATTGGATTTGAATGTGCAGTTAACAGTTCATGCACATGACCACCAGTACACAATGGAAGATCAACATGTACACTATGCATCAGTGTATTGTTGGTTCAACTGCACCCAAGAAGACCATGTGCATGTTAAAAGACGATTTGGATGGAGGAGCCACACCAATGCATCGGGATGCAACAGAGGTAAGATTTTGCTTCAACAAGATGTCACCATGTAGCGCATGCACACCATCATGGACAACCAAGCTCGCCATCAGCTCACCACCTTCACCATCACAAGCATGTCAAAGAGTGGGTCTCATCACAATGGACCAAGTGTCAGTGATGTCTTGCATGGCTTGCTCAAGCCATTTTGCCTCACATGGGCACCTGTGCATTGTAATGTAATGTCTTGTCAAGTGGAAGTTCAAGTGTCGATAGTTAGATGTAACAGTCATAGAGAAGATGAAGAGTCATGAGGGTAGAAGAACTATCGCAAAGGGGAATGTCAAGGGCCACCCCACCCTTTTCTATAAGTAGAACCTCATAACTCATTGTAAAGGCTTTTGGTCAGCCAAGCTTCCGATAGGACTATCTTAGAGATAGCTTGGATAGTATTGCAATGAGCCTTGGCTTCTCCACTGCGTAGAGCTAGTACATCTCTTTGGAGGAGTAGGCAATTGTGGCTGTAATGTTCCGCTGTCGGAACTGGTGGTTGGACATGGATGTATTGTATCACTGGAACTTACACTTCTTAATATAACAAGAGCGAACACGTTTCATGCATATGTTGTATTTTATTTCAGCTATCTATTTACTCTAAATGATATATGTATTTGTTTGCTTACGCATGCATGTATAGATATTTTTGTGTATGTATGTATGAATCTTTCTGAAATGTGTTATTGGTTTAACCATCACTTTGGATTGCTAGCTAACTTTCCTTCCATGTTGTGATGCATCTTTGCTCGTGTGTTCCCTTCTTAACTCTGTGCTATCACAGGTTTCCAAGGGGCACTCATCTCAACCCCCGTGTGTTAGAACCTCGCATGCACCTTCCTTGACTCACTGCATATGTCACACCCTTGCTACCAATAGAGTTATCTTACTTGCCTCCGTGCAAAATCACGGTCAAGGAATTACCGTATGACCCACTACTGGGACTCCTACACCAAATGGTCTGAGGTCTAATTGGGACTTCTTACCGGGGAGATCCCCTTACATGTTGGTGGTTCCAGCACCATCAACATACCTATAAAACCAATGTCTAACCATTTGACCTCAGTGGACCAGAAGATCAATTGCATTACAAAATTATGGGGGTTATTTTTTACTTTTTATAATATCATAATTATAAGATATCAACATATTATATAAAAAGTGACATCATTTTTTCAAAGGATATAAGGATTTAAATGGTTTAGTGCTTTGAAACCCACAAAAACTAGGCAGGATGAAGAAGAGCGGGATTTAAATGGTTCATTTCTTTGAAACCTGTGAAAACGAGGCAAGACAAAGAAGAGAGAAGCAATTTGAATCAAAAGTGGCATGGAATCAAATGATTAAGGGAGATCTATACAATGTAGGGAAAAAGGCCTTCGATTAGGTGGCCATTACACAGTGCATTGTCATGGGAAAACACCTTACAAAATATGGTATTTTATATTCATTACCTTCTCTTAGCCCTAGCTCATTTCGTACGCTAATTTTGTTATTCTCGATTAGTTTCATGAAGGTCTTTAGTAAGAGGATCACTATGATCAAATTGACAGCTTGGAAGTTCGAGAGGTACTTAATCATTTCCCCCGAGGCCATGGACGCTCGCAATTAGCGCATCAAGCATGCAATGGATCTATTCATGAAGCATGATTAACTCCCCAAGGAGTTGCATGTTCCATTCTTCCCTCCTTTATAATGCCCATTTTGTCTACTTGGGAAAAAATGGGGCAAATATGAAAAGTATGAATAATCCATCAATTATGTGGTTGTATTTCATCAAACCTGGAAAAGATATATTCTCCTTTTTAGGATAAAATGCTACTTGTAAATGATATTGTATTAAAAAGTATAGGTCACCTCAATCAAGATGAATATCCAGCTAATTTAAAACCAAAATCGCGAAGTACCAAGACTTAGCCACTCAGGTACATAACCATAAATATCAATAAACAGTGTCTGGGCCATCGGGCCTAGATCCCAATTAAAATATATACCAAGCACATTAGTCCACGAGGAGCGGGCAGAAATCTAGCCCCAAGTAGTGGCATTCACAAACTTTAAGGACTTGTCAAATCTGTCATAGGCCTCTAATTAAATCACTCGATCATTATTTCTACATATACTAATCAATCATGAAAATGATGTTGACATCCCTTGAGAGTTGTCTATTACCTGCAAATTTTATACAGATAGTAATCTATCATTGAAAGAAATCTCGTTTCTCAACAAGGACAACCAATATATGTTGTGCCATTGATCCATTAATGCACGGGGGCAATATATGCCACCTGTTGGATAATGTACTTTCTTAAATCCAACATGTGGCATATACTTCCCCTGGGAATTAATGGATCAATGGCATAGTATATATTGGTAGCCTTCAACAAGTGGTCCAAACCCACAAATCAGTAAGCTATTGAAGGTTTCGAGCCTATTGAATAAACAACCAATTCATAATTGACTAGAAATGAGCCAATTAACATGGGACAGAACAAGTTGAAGGTGTAAGATAACATGTTTCCCCATCACTACTGCTATCGACAATGGTATGATGACTAAAATTTAGGGCACACCTGTGACAACATTTATCCTCTAATATGCCATGGAATTCCATTGCATTCTCCAGAAAAGTAGTATAGTATAGAGCTATCACCCAACCATAGATAGATAGATGGATAAAGATATTGTTAATTTTAGATAACAATGGTATGTTCTATGCTTAGCACAATTTACTTCAATGTTCCTTTCGTAGCCCAATGAAAATTTCCAATAATTTTTGGTAGAAACCACATTAACTTAATCACATTGACAGTAAATGCAGATAGAACATAAAATCATATGTAGAAAACAAGCCAAGGCAAGAGGAAACCAGATTTGGCGGATGCCAGGGAAAAACCCCAATGTGGGGAAAACACTTTGATCAAAACTTATTATTATTATTCAATAGTTCAACAGAGAGAGACAGTACAAAAATCAAATTCACTTGCCCAATACACTGTCAAATCAGCCCTATAAAATTCTGCAGTCGATTTCAACCCTAACTAGAAAGTCAACGCTAGTCAAAACAACACCAACACTTCACCAATGCAGCTTGGTCCTCCTTGGTCAAACTTGGCCTGAAGAGGAGGTCAAACACTTCCCAAAACAACTCAGTCAAACTTGGTCAAAGGAGAGAGAAAATATGTTGTGATTTTCTGCAGTCAAAACAAAAGTGAACTTGAAGTCAACGATGGTCAAACTATCCCAAACATCTCGATTTTTGTGCCAATAAATGCAGCCTAAACAGATCAAAATTATTCCCCAGAAATTGCATTCAAACTTGGTCAATGAAGCCTTGGCCAAAGTTATCCTGAAACTCTAAAATTCAGCCTGCAATCTAACCTAGAAATTCATCCTTCCATCCACATGTGAGTGAGAGAGAGAGAGAGAGTTGATCTTCATGTTGTATGAACCAATAAAATTTGGAGAGAGAAGAAATGATGAGCGGTATGATGTCCAAATGAGGAGAGAGGTCACTCCTATTTATACAATTCTATGAGGATGAAAGGACACATCTATTGGGCTTCATGAGCCTACATTAAGTTGAGGCCGACCTTAACAATTTGTGCATAAGAGAGAATAAATTAAAAATTCCACTTCTGCTTGTCCAAATGAGATGATATTTATATCGAACTTGGACATCTTGAAAAGAGGAATCCAATGCAATAATCATATCCATCATATGATTTGTTCCAAGGTGGAATTTGGCTAGAGTTGCCAATTTTAACACTCCCTCTCAACTAGGGAGAATTCCACCTACCAATCCATCTATCATCATCATGCCACCCTGTCATCATTTCCATCTTTGTCATCACTGCTCTACTCTGCTGAACCATGAAGTAATAATGAAGAAGAAGTGATCGAGAGTGATTCACAATTCCTTATCACTCTCCACTGAAAAATTCAGTCCATGATCCCAAATCAGGTTGTTGAACACCACAAATCCTAGTCATAGGGAATATGAAAATACACGATGTGTCCATCAGTAGTGCTATTGCCCCTAAACACTTTTCCCAACTCATTGTCTAGATGAAAGGTACTTCCCATGAATCCCAGACTCCATGGGTAGGATGTATACTGGGGCATTGGTAGGAGAAAGTGAACCACTCATCCTTCTCATATGCCATAGGAGAAGGTGAACCACTCATCCTATGCATATGTCAATCGTAGGGGAAGGTGAACCACTCACCCTACATACATGTGTCCGCAATCGTAGGGGAAGGTGAACCACTCACCCTACACACATGTCAACCATCATGGGGTATCACAAGGGAAGGTGAACCACTCACCGTGTACATAGCACACCACTAGGGGAAGGTGAACCACTCACCCTATGGTCACTCATAGCTCCAAGAAGTACCCCAAGCCCCCAGGAGCTCCCAGAGCTCAGTGTCCAACTCACATAGGACCCTCATAGGAGGGTCTTTCCATGACTCCAAGTCTCTCTCGGAAGGTTAATAATTTGACCTTTCCCAAGGGATTTTTGAGAATCTCCTTGACCTTCTCATATGTCCTGATGTGTTGGAGCCTTATTGCTCCTCGATGTAACATATCCTGGATAAAGTGGTACCTAATATCAATGTGCTTGGAGGGGTCGTGGAACACAGGATTCTATGAAAGGAAAATCCCACTTTGGTGTTTGCAGAAGATCACGGTGGTATCCAACACATGCTCAAATAGATCATTGAATAGATTCCTCAATTAAAAAACTTCATAAGAAGCCACACTCGCAACAATGTATTCAGCCTCATCAATGCTTAAAGCAACTGATTTGTGCTTCCTGCTCATCCAAGATATTGAAGCAGACACCAAAGAGAAGGAACACCCATATGTTCTCTTATGATCCACCATAATGCCAGCCCAATCAAAATCTATATATCCATGTAAGATTAAATTACCCGCTATTTATTGTAAGATAGCAAAGGAATTGAATTCCATGTAATAAATTCAATTCCTTTGCTATCACAGAAACAAGAAGAAGGAAAAATCATATTGGAGCCTGGAGTAGTCACAAAAACAAGAACCCGACAGCTACAAAATCGATCAATTTCCTAGTATCGCGTCAAGTGGAATAACTTACCCGTTGAAGATTCCACATGGGAGGACAAGAATTTTATACAAGAGCATCAAGAACTACTCAAGCATTGAGAACAACACTTTTTGAAGGAGAGGGGCATGTTAGCTCCCTATACTACTAGTGTAACCCCTTATTGTTATTAGTACAACCCCCTTATTATATTGTTGTGCCCATGTAGTCCCCATATTGTTATTATTGTGCCTCATAGAAGCCCACTATTGTTATTATTGTGCCCTTACATTATTATTGTTATGTCGGCTCTGATTATATTATGACCCCTTAGACTCCTATATATAGAAAGGAAGTATTTTCATTTGTATCATCGAAGAATTGTTCATTTGTGTAATGTAAACGAGGTTGCCCCCTCGAAGAGGCTTATTTCTAAGGCATTCATCTATCTTTTCTATATTTTTGTGAGTGGGTTTCATAACAAGCAATGTATCTCAGTCCATAGTGGATTGTGCCCCAAATATATCTCAATAGATTCTTGGCAAAAATCCAATGAATGCGATGAGGCTCAACCATAAATTGGCTCAATGTGTTCAGAATGAAGCATATGTTAGGATAGGATTATACCAAGAACATCATAGCCCCCACAAGTTGATGATACACAGAAGGGTTCGCTAATATGGGCCCAACAATACTTCCACATAGCTTCTTGAAGTTGAGTTTCATTGGAGTAGACACGAATTTGCAATCCATCATCCCACATCTCTCCAGCAGCTTCACAATATATTTTCCTTGAGAAAGGAAAATCTCACCTGTATTTTTCTAGACCTCCAGCCCTAGGAAGTAGCGCATCAATCCGAGGTCCTTCATCTCTAATTTGGAAGCCAACTCCATCTTGCATCGATGAATGAGAGGATCATCACATATCAAAAAGAGATCATCCACATAAGGGACCAGAATGATAGGTCTATCCTTTTCAACCTTAAAGTATAGGTTTAGGTCAGCATTGCTCCTTATAAATCCTAGCTTCATAAGATAGTTATCAATCCTCTCATACCAAACCCTAGGGGCTTGCTTCAACCCATAGAGGGATTTCTTCAACCTGCATACATGTGACTTACGATCTTGAACTTTGAACCCCTCGGATTGTTCTACATAGACTTCCTATTTAAGCGAGCCATGCAAGAAAGCAGTTTTGACATCCATTTGGTGTAGGTGCCAACCTTGCGAGGAAGCAAGGGCTATGATCGAACGTATGGTGGTATATTGGGAAACTAGTGCAAATATCTCATTATAATCGAGACTCTACTCCTTCCTTTTGAGAGAAGCCTTGAGCAATGAATCTGGCCTTGAACTTTTCAGCACTCCCATCATCTCCATATTTGATTTTGTAAATCTATTTTGAAGTGGCCACAGACTTGTCCTTGGGTCTGGGAACCACATCCTATACATCATTCTTTGTTATGAACCAGCTCAAGAAAAAGATAGAAAAGAGAGATCCACACCTTAGAATTCAACCTCTTCGAGGGGGAAACCTCCTTTACATTACATAAATGAACAATTCTTGGATGATTCAAATGACAAAACCTCCTTTCTATATATAGGAGTCTAAGGAGTCACAATATAACCCAGCCGACCTAACAATAATAATATAAAGCCACAAAAATAACAATAGAGGGATTCTATGGGGCACAGTAATAACAATATGGGGACAATAGGGGCACAACAATATTAATAAGGGATACAACTACAATAGTAATGGGGTAATCACTAGTATTATAGGGACCCGACATGTCCTCAACGCTTGAGTAGTTTTGGATGCTTCTGTATAAAATTCTCATCCTCCCATGTGGAATCTTCAGTGGATAAGTTCTTCCACTTGATAAGATACTCCGAAATTGATCGATTTCGTAGCTGTCGAGTTCTTGTTTCTGTGACTGCTTTTGGTTCCAATATAATTTTTCCTTCCTCGTCAAGTTTTGGCAATATTGTTTGAACTGGGAGCTTGTCGCCTATAACCTTCTTTAAACATGAAACATGGAAAACTGGGTGCAATCGAGAAGCTGCAGGAAGCTCCAATTTGTATGCCATAGTACCAATCTTTTGCAACACCTTGTACGGACCATAATACTTTGGTGATAATTTATTATCCTTCTTAGCTTGCTTGAGGGACATTTGCTTATATGGTTGTAGCCGTAGGAATACCCAATCACCTACATCAAAACTTCTTTCGCTGCGATGTTGATCTGCCTGTTGTTTCATTCTATTCTGTGCCAACACGAGGTTATCCTTTAAGAGTTGGAGGACTTGTTGTTGATGTTCGATGTGATGTTCCACTGCTTGAACCTTAGAATTTTCTCTTAAATATGATGTGATGGATGGTGGTTGATATCCATAAAGTGCCATAAATGGGGTCATTTTTGTTGTTGTATGGAAGGAAGTGTTATACCACCATTCAGCCAGAGGCAACCATTTGACCCATTGTGTCTGTTTATCAGATACAAAGCAACGAAGATATCCTTCCAAACATTTGTTTACTATCTCAGTTTGCCCATCAGATTGAGGATGATAAGATGAGCTATGAGCTAACTGAGTACCAAGACAAGAAAATAATTATGTCCAAAAATTTCCAGTGAAAATGGGATCTCTGTCACTTACAATAATCTTTGGGTTTCCATGTAGCTTTTGAATTGTTTCCATAAATGCAGTAGAAACTGTACTGGCTTTAAATGGATGTGATAATGCACAAAAGTGTGCATACTTGGTAAGTCTGTCAACTACCACCATGATGACACTCTTTCCCTCAGACTTGGGTAAACCTGTGATAAAATCCATTGAAACCTCCTCCCAACGTTGGCTTGGAATGGATAAAGGTTGTAATAGACCCGGTGTCTTAATTGTTTCAACTTTATTTTGTTGGCAAACCAAACATTCTGCCACAAACTTTTGAATATCTGATTTAAGGCCATCCCAAAAAAATTCCTTCTTAACCCTGTGGTAAGTTTTTAAAAATCCTGAGTGCCCTCCTAAGGGAGAAGTGTGCAATTCCATAAGAATCTTTTGTTTTAGCTGGGAATTCTTACAGAGGTATAAGCGATCTTTGTACCATAACGAATCATTTTGCCAGCTAAATGTATCAGACGTACTGGAATCTTGTTGTAACTTTCGAATAAGTGCCCACACTTCTTCGTCATTCTTCCATTCCTCCCTTGCTTCGTTTATCCAATCTGGTTGGATAATAGAAATGGCGCACAACAATGCTTCCACATCCTCATCCTTTCTTGAGAGTGCATCTGCCACCACATTTTGCTTCCCTTTTTTGTAGATGATTTCAAAGTCATAACCCAACATCTTTGTGACCCACTTTTGTTGCTCTTCAGAGGATAATCTTTGTTCTAAAAAGTATTTAAGGCTATCATGATCCGTTTTTACCTTGAAGTGTCTTCCCATTAGGTAGGGTCGCCATTTCTTAAGTGCATGGAGTATTGCCAACATTTCCTTCTCATAAATAGCTTTGTGTAAAAACTTTCCCTTGATTGGACGACTTTCAAAAGCAATGGGTCTTTCATCTTGCATTAAAACAGCACCAATTCCATTTCCTGAAGCATCACATTCCACAATAAAGGTTTTTGTGAAGTCCGGTGTAGCTAAGACCGTGCTTGGCACATTGCCTCTTTAAGATGTTCGAAGGCCTTTGTTGCTTCTGGAGTCCATGAAAATGCATCTTTCTTCAATAATGTTGTTAGAGGTGCTGCTATTCTCCCATAATTCTTAACAAACTTGCGATAATACCCTGTCAACCCGAGAAATCCTCGCAGATGCTTTATGGATGTGGGGATTTTCCATTCCTTAATGGCTTTAATTTTGCTAGGGTCTACCTTAACTCCTTCATGAGATACAATATGACCCAGATATTCCACCTCTTGTACTCCAAAGAAACATTTGGATCTTTTTGCATATAATTGTTTCTCCTCCAATAGTTGTAGCACCCTGTCAACATGTTCAACATGATCCTTCCAAGACTTTTTGTAGATTAGTATATCATCAAAAAATACTAACACAAATTTTCTAAGGAATGGTTTGAAAATGGAATTCATCAAACCTTGAAATGTTGAAGGTGCATTGGTAAGGCCAAAAGGCATGACCAAAAATTCATAATGACCCTCATGAGTTCTAAATGTTGTTTTCGGAATGTCTTCAATCTTCATTCTGATTTGATGATATCCTGAACGAAGATCCAACTTGGTGAAGTAAATTGATCCATGCAATTCATCCAGTAATTCATCAATGACAGGAATGGGAAACTTATCTTTAATAGTGAGCTTGTTGAGCTCCCTATAATCCGGACACATGCGCCATGATCCATCCTTCTTGTGCACCAATACTACTGGAGCAGAGAAAGAACTTTGACTCGGTTGAATTATACCAGCCTCTAGCATTTCTGCAACCATACGTTCAATTTCACTCTTTTGGGCATAGGGATATCTGTACGGCCTGATGTTTGGAGGAACACTTCCTGGAATCAGATGAATAGCATGATCATGATCACGAATAGGTGGGAGACCTTTGGGAGTCTCAAATACCTTGGAATGATTGTCCAAGACTTTTTGGAGATCTGGAGAAATAGATGATTCCAATGTGGAAACATCTAGCGAACATAATTGTGCAATTACACCTCTTTGTTCCTTTTTTAGAAGCTTTGTCATACCGTTAGAGCTGATTATCTTTCCTGGTTTCCCTGCAATACCCCTTAATTCAACTTCCTTTCCTTCCAAAGAAAATTTCATGAAAAGTTCTTGAAAATTAAAAGCTATTGTACCCAAGGATTGTAGCCATTGGACTCCTAGTACAACATCAGCACCTCCCATTGGAATGGAAAGCATTGGGCTAGTCAATACATATTCTCCCATGGATAGCTTGATATTATGGCACTTTCCAGAGAAATTTATTGTTCCTCCATTTGCAACCATCACTTGACACTCTGGTGCTGGATATAAGAAGCAATTCAATTCTTTTGCTACCTTACAATGAATAAAATTGTGGGTACTTCCTGAATCAATCAACACTATTACCTTTTTCTTCTTGATTTGTCCTTCTATCTTGATGGTTTGAGGAGTGGTAATTCCTGCCAATGCATTACAAGATATGGTCGGATTCATTTCTTCTTTATCTAGGCTTTGTTCCTGGAGTATATCCTCTTCTTTTGACCTTTCTTGCTCCTTTTCTTCTTCCTCTTCACAATCTATGTAGAATAATTTCTTCTCAGCACACTTATGACCTTTAGTGTATTTGCTATCACAACTGTAACAAAGCCCTTTTGCTCTTTTTTCTTCCAATTGTTGTGGTGTCAACCTTATAGGTTGTGGAAGACTAGGGGCAACAACACTTCCATCTTTATAGTTGTGAGTGGTATGCTTCCTGGTTGCCATAATTTTGCTTTCCATTTTTTTGCTAACCTGAATGCCTTCTCTAATGAATCAGGTTCCCAAAGGCGAACATCATGTTGGATATTATCCTTTAAAGTCCCTATGAACACATCAATCCTATGCTCCTCTGGAATATTTTTTACCCTTATGTTCAATTTTTGAAACTCCTCAATGTGCTCCATTATTGAACCCTTTTGTTTGAGACTTATCAATTGGCTAAAAAAAGTGTTGCTTTTTGTATCCTCATAATGTGCTGTCAATTCTTCCGTAAAAATTGCCCAAGTGATAATTTGTTTACGAGAGCAAAGCCATTGATACCATACAAACTGATTTGGTTCCAAATATAAAGTTGCAATACGTACCTTTTGTGTGTTTTGCACATTATTGAGATCGAAAAATTGCTCCATCTGTAATATCCATGTTGCGGGATCCTTGCCATCAAACTTCCTCATATCAATTTTTGGAATATGGTGGGTCTTTGATCCCACATTAGAGTCTATGAAATCATGATTAACATTTCTTTTGTTAGCATCATGAGTTTCCTTTACTACCTTTTCACCATTAGTAAGTATTTCTTGTAGAAAATTTGTCAAATCTATCTTCAAATCTACCATGTCTCTCTTCAAATCTGTCTTCAAATCATCAATCTTAGCTTCCACGCCCTTTATCTTAGATTCCACGCCATTTATCTTAGCTTCTATTAGCTTTTGTGAGAGTGAAATTTGTTGCACTTGGTCTTGTAATTTTGATATATCATGTAGCATTTCTTCCTCTTCTTCATGAGTCATGCTAGAGCTTTCAAGTTGCTTACTAGGTGTTTGCATTTTCTTTCCTCGGGGCATCAGTTACCTATAACAATGCTCTACTATGCCCTTGAATTCCTTCAAAATAATTTTTCAAACCAAGCTTAAGCAAAAATTTAAAAAAATCTATACACTTTTTTTCACTTTGTAGGAGCTCGATATTGCCTCTGATGTCTCTCTGTAATTTCAGATCATCTAGTTCTAAAATTGCAACCTGTAGTATCCCTCTATCTCCTCTTTCCAATGCCACCAGTCTGATCCCAATTGGATTCTCCAAGGAAGAGTTATGTCAAATCTCCCACAGTGACCTGATTATAGACTAGTTCAATAGAGCGAGCTTGTACGACATGCCACGTGTCCCTGTTTCGACCTTTGGCTTTGAAAAAGATATACAAGAAACTACAGTCCGTCCTCTTTCTATACCTTCTTATGAAATTTCAATCCGATGCTCAGAGAGAAATTTATGATGATTTTCCCCAGGTCACCTATTTGGAATGTAATTCAGGAGTCTGCAACAAGACCAATTTCCTCAGATCATATCTCCGCAAATATAGCACGAAAATATCTGAAATTCGGACCCGAGATTCAGCACGATGTCTTCTCAAATGGGTTTTTTTTTTTATCTTCTAAAACATCGCAGAAAAAAAAAGTTATAGTGAAAATGCCACAATGACCTGTTTGGAGCAGCGAAACCCTAGAATCCAAAGCTCTAAAACCAAATGTTATGAACCAGCTCAAGAAAAAGATAGAAAAGATAGATCCACGCCTTAGAATTTAGCCTCTTCGAGGGGGAAACCTCCTTTACATTACATAAATGAACAATTCTTGGATGATTCAAATGACAAAACCTCCTTTCTATATATAGGAGTCTAAGGAGTCACAATATAACCCAGTCGAGCTAACAATAATAATATAAAGCCACAAAAATAACAATAGAGGGATTCTATGGGGCACAGTAATAACAATATGGGGACAATAGGGGCACAACAATATTAATAAGGGATACAACTACAATAGTAATGGGGTCATCACTAGTATTATAGGGACCCAACATTCTTCATGATTGATTCATATTCCTCGTTCATCGCATCCTTCAAGGCTTGGTGTTTAACGACTTCTTCAAATGTACATGGCTCAGATTGTACAATGGTACTCATGGCAGCTAAGTATCCTTGGTACCTATTTAGCTTCTTGCTTTGACGAAATGTCCCCCTCGGTGCAATATGTTTCTCAAAATCTTCAAGAGCATATTTGAGCCACAAAGGTCTTTTTCTTGAAGTAGAGGGCTCACTAGGAGGTGGATCAATGGGATCCATCATAACTTCAACATCGAGCATTGGGTCATCAATCAGAGGTTCATTCTACTTTCCTGCATCATCATCATTGTTTGTCCTAGGGATAGGAAGATCTCAGACTTTCTTAAGGGTATAATATTCATCAAAAGTGACATCATGACTTATTTCCACTTCTCTTTGACGAGGCACATATATTCTATATTCCTTCAAAGTTTCACTATAGCCCACAAATGTTCCTTTCTTCCCAGATGCATCTAGCTTGTTTCTTTTCTCTTTCGACACATGAAAATATACAGGACAACCAAAAATTCTAAAATGAAAAACATTAAGTTTCTTACTAGTAAAAAAAATTTTGAGCGTCTTGAAGTCCAATGCTTGGTGCAGGTATATATTTTGAACATACACAGTGGTTTTGGTAGCTTCTCCCCATAAGAACTTTGGTAGGCCTTAGTCATGAAGCATGGCATGGGTGGCTTCTATGATTGTTCGATTCTTCCTTTTGGAAACTCCATTTTTCTCAGGAGTATATATAGTAATGGTCTCCCTCTTAATGCCAACTTCTCTACAATAGTCAGTGAATTCATTTGACTCATATTTGGTTCCATTATTGGCCCTCAATATTTTTTAATATTCTTCCCCATTTGATTCTCAACCAAAGTTTTGAAAGAGCGGAACCATTTGAACACTTCATCCTTCTTCTTCAAGAAATAGATCCATGTTTTGCAAGAGAAGTCATCCACAAAAATTGCATAGAACAAATATCCACCCAAATATGTTACAGGAAACATACCTGATAGATCAGAATGGACCAATTGAAGAATATTGGTAGCTTGACTTTGACTTGAGGGGAATGGCCCCCTTTTGTTTTCCAGTTTCACAACCCTGACACACACCTTCATGATTTAAGTTGAATTCGGGCATACCTGTGACCATATTTCTTACATCAGGAAAGGCTTTGTAATGAAGGTGAGAAAATCTTCGGTGCAATAATTTGGATTGAAGAGAAGTATCACAAGACATTTCTCCCAACGGAATTCCTCCAACCTGATAGAGACGTTCAACTCTAAATCCAAGAGTGAATGAATATTTTGGGTTCCTTTGCCAAACATGAATTTCCTATCAATGAATATCAGCTTGAAATCTTTATCTTCCATCGCACAAATAGAGACCAGGTTCTTTTTCAGATTAGGTACATACAACACTTCATATAAATGAAGGGTTTGACCTTGATTAAGTGAAGAGTAACATTCCCAATTCCTTTCATGGGATAAGTGGAATTGTCCCCAAGTATAATCTCCATATTTTTCTTCTTTTTAATCAATTTTGAGAGGTCCTCCTTATACCCAGTGATGTGCCTTGAGGAACCAACATAAATCAACCAATGATCCAGTGTATCTAGAGGAGAGGTGGTGGTAAGGGAATAAATAAGATAAAACTCTTTTATCTTTTCTACAACATTAACTTCTTCATACCTGGAGTTTCTTAACTTCTTGTGAGGATGACCATTTCCATATTGAGCAACAGGAGAATTTCTCTTTCCTTTGTTGTCAAACCTGTTGTTCCTTTGATTTCCATTGCCTTTGTAGTTGTTGTTATTGTTGTCATCATCTCTTGGAGTATCCTTCTTGTGAGGACACTCTCTAGCGAAGTGGCCAAACCTATTGCAATTGAAGCATCTTCCTTTTCTTCCTTCTTTGAATCACGGCTTAAACCCTTGACCTTGTCTTCTTGGACCAACATTGTTCTTCCTTTTAGCATGAGCGGAGAAGGTGGTAGGATTGTTTCCATTTGAGGGCTTGTCTCTTTCCATCACCCTTATTTCTTCTTTAGTGCATCTAACCAATAATCCGTCAAATCTCAGAATCCTTTCATTGTTGAGGAAAGTAGTATTAATCACATTGCATTCTCTTGTAAGGCCTCCAAGTGCAATAAGAGTGATATCCCTATCACCAACAACTTCTCCAATAGATAGGAGATCATTCTTGCTTTCAATAATCCTCATGAAGTAGGATTGAATAGATTCTCCTCTATCCATCTTGATGTCTTTGAACTTGTTCTTGAGAAATAGAACTTGATTTGCATTATTTACTTTGAACGTCCCAAGTAGATTGTCATACATCTCCTTATATGTTTCCAAATCATAAATATAGGCAACCAATGACTTATGAATAGAATCAACAATAATTTTCTTAGCTTTGACCTCACCTTTCTTGTACTTTGTTTGTGTAGCAGCGGATGCATTTGAAGGAGACTCCAATATTCTTTCTTTATCATAGTCCATAGCATCATTTTCTTCCAAAGTCAAATCTAGAGACATATTCCATGCATGGTAGTTGGATTTGTCCTTAAGCTTGTCTTCGGATTTGAAGTAAGATGTAGTCATCATTGGGACTAGTTCCAAGTTCATGTTCCAACAACTTCCCTTAGTGATTGATTTTACTTACTCTTGCTTGGGCTTTGTCTTCACCTGAGTTATGATACCATTTTAATTTTAGATAACAATGGTATGTTCTATGCTTAGCACAATTTACTTCAATTCTCATTTAGTAGCCCAATGACAATTTCCAAAAATTTCCAGTAGCAATCACAATAACTTAATCACATTGACAGTAAATGCAGATAGAACATAAAATCATATGCAGAAAACAAGCCAAGACAAGAGGACACCAGATTTAGCAGATTCCAGGGAAAAACCCCGATGTGGGGAAAACCCTTTGATCAAATATTCTTATTATTATTCAATAGTTCAGAAAAGAGAGAGAGTACAAAAATCAAATTCACTTTCCCAATACACTATTGAATCAGCCCTGTAAAATTCTGCAGTCAATTTCAGCCCTAACCAGAAAGTCAACATTGGTCAAAACAACAAAAACACTTCACCAATGTAGCTCGGTCCTCCTTAGTCAAACTTGGCCTGAAGAGGAGGTCAAATGCTGCCCAAAACAACTCGGTCAAACCTGGTCAAAGGAGACAGAAAATATGTTGTGATTTTCTACAGTCAAAACAGAAGTCAACTTAAAGTCAACACTGTTCAAATTGTCCCAAATACCTAGATTTATGTGCCAATAAATGTGGCCTCAAGAGATCAAAATTATGCCCCATAAAACACAGTCAAACTTGGTCAATGAAGCCTTGGTCAACACTGATCAACGTTGTCCTGAAACTCTGAAATTCGGCCTACAATCTAACCCAGAAATTCATCCTTCCATCCACACATGTGAGAGAGAGAGAGTGTTATGCAACCAGCTGACAAAATAGAAGAATGAGATAGATTAATGACTTCAAAAGTAGCCTCTTCGATGGGGAAAACTCCTTTACATTACACAAATGAACAATTCTTCGATGATACAAATGACAAGTTCTCCTTTCTATATATAGGAGTCTAAGGGGTCACAATATAATCAGAGCTGGCATAACAATAATAATGTAAGGGAACAACAATAACAATAATGCGCTATAATGACAATAATAATAAGGGAACACACTAGTATTATAGGGACCTAACATGCCCCTCTTCTTCAAAAAATGTTTTCCTCAATGCTTGAGTAGTTCTAGATGCTTCTGTATAAAACTCTCATCCTCCCATGTGGAATATTCAGCGAGTAAGTTCTTCCACTTGATGAGATACTCTAAAATTGATCGATTTCATAGCTATTGAGTTCTTGTTTCAATGATTGCTTCAGGTTCTAATATGATTTTTCCTTCCTCGTCAATTTTTGGCAATATTGTTTGAACTGGGAGCTTGCCACCTATAACATTCTTTAAGCATGAAACATGGAAAATTAGGTGCACTCAGGAAGATGTAGGAAGTTCCAATTTGTATGCCATAGTACCAATATTTGCAACACCTTGTACATACAATAATACTGTGGTGATAATTTATTATCCTTCTTAGCTTGCTTGAGGGATATTTGTTTATATGGTTGTAGCATAGAAATACCCAGTCACCTACAGCAAAAATTCTTTCATTGTGATGTTGATCTACCTATTGTTTCATTCCATTCTGCGCCAAAGTCAAGTTATCCTTTAAGAGTTGAAGAACCTTTTATTGATGCTCGATGTGATCTTCCACTGCTTGAACCTTAGAATTTTCTCTTAAATATGATGTGATGGACGATGGATGATATCCATAAAGTGTCATAAATGGGGTCATTTTTGTTGTAGTATGGAAGGAAGTGTTATACCACCATTCAGCCAGAGGCAACCATTTAACACATTGTGCTTGTTTATCATATACAAAGCAACAAAGATATCCTTCCAAACATTTGTTCACTATCTCAGTTTTCCCATCAGATTGAGGATGATAAGATTAGCTATCAGCTAACTGAGTACCCAAACAAGAAAATAATTTGTCCAAAAAATTCCAGTGAAAATAGGATCTCTGTCGCTTACAATAATCTTGGGTTTCCATGTAACTTTTGAATTGTTTCCATAAATGCAGTAGCAACTATACTAGCTTTAAATGGATGAGATAATGCACAAAAGTGTGCATACTTGGTAAGTCTATCAACTACCACCATGATAACACTATTTCCTTCAGACTTGGGTAAACATGTGATAAAATCCATTGAAACCTCCCCCAACGTTGACTTGGAATGGATAAAGGTTGTAATAGACCTGGGATCTTAATTGTCTCAACTTTATTTTGTTGGCAAGCTAAACATTCCATGACAAACTTTTGAATATCAGATTTAAGGCCATCCCAAAAAAATTCCTTCTTAACCCTGTTCTAAGTTTTTAAAAATCATGAATGCCCTCCTAAGGGACAGGTGTGCAATTCCAGAATAATATTTTGTTTGAGTTGGGAATTCTTACAAAGGTATAAGTGATCTTTGTACAATAATGAATCATTTTTCCAGCTAAATGTATCAGATGTACTAGGATCTTGCTACAACTTTTGAATGAGTTCTCACACTTCTTCATCATTCTTCCATTCATCCCTTGTTTAGTTTATCCAATCTGGTTGGATAATATAAATGGCACAAATAAATGCTTCTAGATCCTCATCCTTTCTTGAGAGTGCATCTGCAACAACATTTTGCTTCCCTTTTTTGTAGATGATTTCAAAGTCATAACCCAACATCTTTGTGACCCATTTTTGCTGCTCTTCTGAAGATAATATTTGTTCTAAAAAGTATTTAAGACTATCATGATCTATTTTTACCTTGAAGTGTCTTCCCATTAGGTAAGGTCGCCATTTCTTAAGTGCATGTAGTATTGCCAACATTTCCTTCTCATAAATAGCTTTGTGTAAATACTTTCCTTTGATTGGATAACTTTCAAAAGAAATGGGTCTTTCTTCTTGCATTAAAATAGCACCAATTCCATTTCCAGAGGCATCACATTCCACAATAAAGGTTTTTGTGAAGTTTGGCGTAGCTAAGACCAGTGCTTGGCACATTTCCTCTTTAAGATGTTCAAAGGCTTTCGTTGCTTTTGGAGTCCAAGAAAATGCATATTTCTTCAGTAATGTTATTAGAGGTGCTACTATTCTCCCATAATTCTTAACAAGCTTGCGATAATACCCTTTCAACCCGAGAAATCCTCACAGATGCTTTATGGATGTGGCGATTTTCCGTTCCTTAATGGATTTACTTTTGCTAGGATCTACCTTAACACCTTCATGAGACATAATATGACCCAAATATTCCACCTCATGTACTCCAAAGAAACATTTGGAGGTTTTTGCATATAATTGTTTCTCCTCCAATATTTTGCGCACTCTATTAACATGTTGAACATCATCCTTCCAAGACTTGTTGTAGATTAGTATATCATCAAAAAATACTAACACAAATTTTCTAAGGGTTTGAAAATTGAATTCATCAAACCTTGAAATGTAGAAGGTGCATTGGTAAGGCCAAAAGGCATGACCAAAAATTCATAATGACCCTCATGAGTTCTAAATGTTGTTTTCAGAATGTCTTCAGTCTTCATTATGATTTGATGATATCCTAAATGAAGGTCCAACTTGGTGAAGTAAATTGTTCCATGCAAGTAATCCAATAATTCATCAATGACATGAACGGGAAATTTTCTTTAATAGTGAATTTGTTGATCTCCCTATAATCTAGAAACATGCACCATGATCCATCCTTCTTGTGCAACAATACTACTGGAGCAGAGAAAGAACTTTGACTCGGTTGAATTATACCAACCTCTAGCATTTCTGCAACCATGCGTTCAATTTGACTCTTTTGGGCATAAGGATATCTGTAAGGCCTGATGTTTGGAGGAACACTTCCTGGAATCAAATGAATAGCATGATCATGATCATGAATAGGTGGCAGGCCTTTGGGAGTCTCAAATACCTTGGAATGATTGTCCAAGACTTTTTGGAGTTCTGGAGAAATAGATGATTTCGATGTGGGAACCTCTAGCGAACATAATTGTGAAATTACGCCAAATTGTTATTTATTTAGAAGCTTTGTCATGCCGTTAGAGAATATTATCTTTCCCAGTTTCCCTGTGATACCCCTTAATTCAACTTCCTTTCCTTCTGAAAAATAAAAAATAAAAAAAAAAAAAAAAATTAAAAAAAAAAAAAAAAATCAAGAAAAGTTCTTAAAAATTAAAAGGTATCATACCCAAAGATTGTATCCATTGGAATCCTAGTACAACACCAACACCACCCATTGGAATGGAAAGCATTGGACTATTCAACACATATTCTCCCATGGATAGCTTGATATTATGGCACTTTCTAGAGCAATTTATGGTTCCTCCATTTGCAACCATCACTTGACACTCTGGTGCTGGATATAGGAAGCAATTCAATTCCTTCGCTATCTTACAATGAATAAAATGATGGGTACTACCCAAATCAATCAACACTATTACCTTTTTCTTCTTGATATGTCCTTCTATCTTGATAGTTTGAGGAGTGGTAATTCTGGCCAATGCATTACAAGATATGGTCAGATTCATTTCTTCTTTCTCTAGGGTTTGTTCCTGGTGTGTATCCTCTTCTTTTGATGTTTCTTTTTCCTTTTATTCTTCCTCTTCACAATCTATGTAAAATAATTTCTTCTCAGCACACTTATGACTTCTGGCGTATTTCCTATCACAACTGTAACAAATCCCTTTTGCTATTTTTTCTTCCAATTGTTGTGGTGTCAACCTTGTAGGTTGTGGAAGGCTAGGGGCAACAACACTTCCATATTTATAGTTGTGATTGGTAGGCTTCCTTGTTTCCATAATTTTTCTTTCAATTTTTCTTACCAACCTGAATGCCTTCTCCAATGAATCAGGTTCCCAAAGGCAAACCTCATGTTGCATGTTATCCTTTAAGGTCCTTATGAACACATCAATCCAATGCTCCTCTGGAATATCTTTTACCCTTATATTCAATTTTTGGAAGTCCTCAATGTGTTCCACCATTGAACCCTTTTGTTTGAGATTTATCAATTGGCTAAAAAAGGTGTTTCTTTTTTTATCCTCATAATGTCCTATCATTTCTTCTGTAAAAATTTCCCAAGTGACAATTTGTTTATTAGAACAAAGCCATTGATACCATTCAAATTGATTGGGTTCCAAATATAAAGTTGCAATGCATACCTTTTGTGTGTTTTTTACATTATGGAGATTAAAATATTGCTCCATCTGTAGCATCCATGTTATGGGATCCTTGCCATCAAACTTCCTCATATCAATCTTTCGAACATGGTGGGTCTTTAATCCAACATTAGAGTCTATGAAATAATGACTAACATTTCTTTTGTTCTCATCATGAGTTTCCTCTGGTACCTTTTCACCATTAGGAAGCATTTCTTGTAGCAACATTGCCAAACCTCATTTCAAATATCCCATGTCTTTCTTCAAATCCTCAATGTTTACTTCTAAACCAGCCATCTTAGCTTCCACGCCATTCATCTTAGCTTCCACACCTTTCTTTAAACCATCCATCTTAGCTTCTGTTACTTTTTGTGAGAGTGAAATTTTTTGCACTTGGTCTTCGAGGCATAAATTAATGATAAATATGCTTCACTTTGCCTTTTGAATTACTTCAAACAATTTTTCCAAACCAAACTTATGGAATCTTTTTAAAAAGACTACACACATTTTTTCTCTTTGTAGGAGCTCGATATTGAATCTGTTGTATATCTTTAATTTCGAATCTCCAAGGTCTGAAATTTCATATTTTGATAGCCCTCTGAATCCTATTTCCAATGCCACAAGTCTGATCTAGATTGGATTCTCCAAGAAAGAGTTATGTCAAATCTCCTACGATGACCTGATTATAGACTAGTTCAGTAGAGCGAACTTGTACGAAGTGCCACGTGTCACTATTTCGACCTTCAGACATGACAACGATACATAGAAAACTATAGTCCATCCTCTTTATGTAACTATTTATGAAATTTCATTCTGATGCTCAGAGAAAACGTTATAATGATTTTCGAAAGGTGACCTGTTTGCAATCGAATTTGTGAGCCTGCAAAAACCCTACCTTACTCAGTTCATATCTCCGAAAATATAGTGAGACAAGATCTGAAATTTGGTCCCGAGGTTCATCATGCCTTCGTTGCAAATGGGTTTTAATTTCCACCTCTGAAGCTTCGTATAAAAATTTTTATAGTGAAACTTCCAAGATGACTTGTTTGAAGCAGCGAAACCCTAGAATCCAAAGCTCTGATACCAATTGTTATTCAGCCAACTCACAAAATAGAAGAATGAGATAGATCAACGACTTCAAAAGTATCCTCATCGAGGGCGAAACCTCATTTAAATTACACAAATGAACAATTCTTCAATGATACAAATGCCAAGACTTCCTTTCTATATATAGGAGTCTAAGGGGTCACAATATAATCAGAGTCGGCATAACAATAATAATGTAAGTGCACAACAATAACAATAATGGGATTCTATGGGGCACACTAATAACAATATGGAGACAACATGCGCAGAACAATAGCAATAAGGGGCTATAATTACAATAATAATAAGGGAATACACTAGTATTATAGGGACCTAATAGAGAGTTGATCTTCAAGTTGTACGAACTAATCAGATTTGGAGACAAAAGAAATGATGAGTGATATGATGTCCAAATGAGGAGAGTTGTCACTCTTATTTATAAAATTTGATGAGGTTGAAAGGACACATATATTGGGCTTCATGAGCCTACATTAAGCTGAGGCTGGCCTTAACAATTTGTGCATGAGAGAGAATAAATTCAAAATTCCACTTCTGCTTGTTCAAAAGAGATGATCTTTACATCAAACTTGGACCTCTCGAAAAGAGGAATCCAATGAAATAATCATCTCCATCATATGAGTTGTCCCAAGGTGGAATTTGGCCCTAATTTCCAATTTTAACATATACAGACAGACATATAGATAGATAAACAGACAAAAGTGCACCGTTATTTATAGAAGAGGTGTTGAACTTAATTGACGTTAAAATATTAATTTTCTAGGCTATAGACACCTCATCTAGCTTATAGAGGGCCAAAAATATGTTTTTCTTTAATTATCTAATCTAAATTACATAAATTGAGGGGCCTTCATGCCACATGTATAGAGAAAAGGGGCACAAACCCTCAAAAAGTGACCCATCTCCATAAATGACGGTATAAGGGATTTTTGGTGTAACATCTAGCCTTTAAAGGCCCTTCAATGTGCATAAGTCCTCAAAGCTACCATGGACCATCCTCTAGACCTCCTTCTCCTAGATGATCCTCCAAGGTGGGAAGTGGGCTTCAAGTTGTATGCAGTGTCATCTTCCAAGGTGGATGCTTCTTCTAGCTAGCCCCACAAATGAGTAACAAACACTCATCAAGGGACAACCTTCCAAGACCACTCTGAGAATACAACACCAGTCTCCAAAGTCCCCAAAGGCTTCCTTTTCTCCACAAAATTCAGCAAGTAATGTTCCTAGTTAACCTCATATGTTGATATGTAGGTCCACAATGCTCATATCTCAAATAAATCATGGGTGAGAAGGCCATAAAGATGAGTAGATGAATACTTGTTTAAACCATGAGTTGGCCTTAAATCGTAGAATTAGTTATAATTAGGTTGACCCATCCACTATTTTTAGTAAAGAGACTCGTGTATATATATCAGCCCAATCTTCCTTATATTAACCAAATGATCTTTTTTCTCCGAAGAATAGAGTGCTCCTTTTGCAGCTTAGACAGACTTCAAAACATTGATAATGAGTTGAGAACTCTAACTACTATTGATGACTAGAAAGTTTGCATTGTTGGATCAACCCACATACAAAATCTATTTGCAAAGTAAAATAGAATATTCTTACTAACTTCCATGGTATGCTACAAGTTCGTTTGTTTTCAACCTATCTGCAATTCTACTCCAGACTGGAAGTAACGTTCTTTTACTTTACATAATTCATGTATAAACACCGACTTCATCCTCCGTTAATTTGAGTTCTATCAGTTGACGTCCTTCTAAAACAAAGATCAATTGTGGTATATACACATCATAGATATAACAATCTCTATGCCTTCATGAACAAAATAGTTTTCTTGAATGATATCTGTAGCATTAGCAAGGAAAATGTAAATATAGGTGATTCATCGGAACATCAACACTGCAGAGTTCTTCATCTTCACTCTCCACCTGAAGGACAAGTGATGATTTAATAAAAGCAAATGCATATTCCCCTATATGTGGATGACGAATAATTGCAACCTCTTATAGGCCCTTGTGATTTGGTCTAGAGAAATGGAAGCACTTATTTTCTTTGAGGTTGAGTAGATATGTTTTACAAGAGACATTTTCTTTATGAACTATTCTCCAACCCAAATGACAAAATATCCACAAATAAACCCATAAAGAATATGAAGAACAAAGGAGTAATGGATCCAAGACCAAAGATATTGATGCCTAATCTCACTTAAATAGGTTTGGATAAGCCATCAACAAACACAGATGAACCTTTTTTTAAAACCTAGTCTAAAAAATTACATAAAAATCCTTGTGACTTGACTGGTAAACAATGGGAGAATTCTTGGCGGAATCTTCTATGTCAACATTTATTCTCATACTTGTAATTGTTAGTTACCCTTGGATGGATCTAGTCCACCTTATACACTCTTGTTTTCCTTGTACCCCATACAATGTTGGAGACTAAATAGTTTTTTCCTTTACCACAAAGATGTCGCATAAGGAAACTTCTTCAAGGTACTTTTTATTTATCCCATCAAGATGTAGAACATTAGAAAATGTTCCTTCAGGACATCCTTTTTCTATCTGATAAAATGGCGGGTAAGAGAGATGGAGATTGAGAATGAGGGTTTGGTGCCCATAGCACTAAAGGGGTTCTCCCTATTATGGGAAAATTTTGTTCAGAGTATCCATTCTTGTGAGAATCTGCCCACCTTTGAGAATCTTTAGGATGATTTCATACAAGAGGAGACAATGTTAGAGATAATTTCAACTAGAGTACAAGATATCTAGAACCTATCCCTCACCGTAAAGATGAAAAGAGGAGCAAAGAAAGGAGGGCCCAAGAGGGTTATAAGGGTAAGGAAGAAGAATCATTTTCTTCATACTAGGGGAGGAAATACTTGAGTCACATGAAGAGTTTCAAGTATCATAGAATAGTTGACTATGTGTTCATGACAGTAAAAAATCCAAGTAGTAGCAAAAAATGGTTTGCAATTAGTGTATAAGCTTTATTCAAAGTAGATGAGTTAGCATCAAAACTTGAGACAACTTTCTTCATGGTATCGTGCCTTTCCACATGCACTATTTCTCCATAATATGTGGATAGTGGAGCATCTAGACACATGAACTTCAACAAAAATGTTTTCTACAAGCTTCAAGGATGAGAAGATCACATATAGGTGGAGTTGGGTAATGGTGCCACTTATCTGCTTAGCAGAGTAGGATATCTGTCTCGGCATGCCTTCTGGTGGTGCTCTGGAGTTGAATGATATTTTTTATGTTCCTTTTTTTAATAAAGAATCTTATTTAAGTTTCTTGAATGAAAAATCTATAATGTATTCTTGAGTTTGATAAACAATGGGTGATCATTAGAAAATGTATAGGACTATATCAGATCCAAAGATGCATGATTCTTTAGTGAATGATAGTGAAATTGTGCATGCTTTGGTACAACTAGTTTAGTTATATACACTCTAGAACACTTTCACTCTTGAAGGGAATGGTGTAGTGATTGTCAGACTTCAAGATCAAGAACATGATTGCTTATTATGCATACAAAAAACATGCCAAGGTTGCTTTCCCAAGTAGTGAGCACAAATTGAGAGAGATTCTTAATTTGATTCATTTAGATGTATGTGGATTGATTTCTTTAGCTTCATTGAAAGGTAGTTTGTAATGTCTCTTTATTGATAATTAATCTAGGAAGACTTGGATTTATTTTATAAAGACCAAGAATGAAATATTAAGTTCACAGAATTCAAAGCCTTGGTCATAACTTAGACGGGCTAGAAGATTAAGGTGTTAAGGTTGGACAATGGAGGAGGGTAGATCTCCAAGGACTTTGATGACTTTTGCAAGGAAGTGGGGATTAGGGGGGAGCTAACAATGTCTTACGACCTGTAACAAACTAGGGATGTAGAGAGGAACAATTGGTCCATCATAGAGATGGCCAAAGCGATGATACATAACATGGATTTTTCCTTGTGTCTTTAGGAAAAGGCATGCAATACAACTATCTACATTCCAAACAGATGATTAATCTAGGAAGACTTGGTCTTATTTTATAAATACCAAGGATTAAGTATTTATTAAGTTCATAGAATTCAAAGCCTTGGTCAAGACTTAGACAAGCTATAATATTAAGGTGTTAAGGCCCAGTAATGGAGGAAGTTACATCTCCAAGGACTTTGATGCCTTTTGCAAGGAAGTGGGGATTAGGAGTGAGATAACAATCCCTTACAACCTGTAACAAACTAGGGATGCAATGAGCATAGAGATGGCCAAAGCAATGATACACAACATGGAGCAATACAATTATTTGCATTCCAAACAAATTTCGTCATAGTATATTGAATGACAAGACTAGAAAGGAAGCCTTTATTGGTAAGAAACCTTAGGCATCACACTATTGTGTATTTGGTTGTCTTGTTTATATTCATGTGCCCAACAAGAAGAGTACTAAGTTTGAATCCTCAAACATTAAGGACGTATTTGTTGGTTAGACCGAGACCTCCAAGGCTTATCAGATCTATATTCCAACCCAACAAAAGGTAGTGGTAAGTCAAGATGTTAAATTCGACAAGGACGGATGGTCTCTGAAGTCTTAAGAGCCTTCGACAAACACTAAGGAGGGATGAAAAATTCAAATACCACTAAAATACAAAAAAGGTTCCGTAATCATATTATCATTGTCCTCCTTTTATCATACTAACTGTATTTGCAATAAAAGATAACGAAAAAGGATTGCAAAACCAACATCATATCTCCATGAGTATGTTATTTAGTAAGGTTAGGAGGCTTGAAATATTCATTGATGAACTTCTCAATACCAGAATCCTTGTTGTTAGTCCATATGATAATGCTTCACACCCATCTTGTTTGTGCCTCCACATCCTCAATTACTACAAGCTCCTCAAGGACCTTCGAGTTTCCGTTCTTTTGCAGGGTGGTGGGTTCATGAATTTTTGTCCTCTTAGGTGGGGTCAAAGCTTGAACTTGTTCTTATTTCCTCCACTATGCCATTGTGATCTCCTCCATTGTTTATTCCATCAAATCCTTAACAAACCACTTTGAATTTATTTTTGTTTGAAAAGTCTTTCTTCTTGCATGATTGGCATGAGGATCCTTGGGGAATTAGAATTCAGCCCCTACAAAAAGAGAAATATTTTTCCTCTAAGTTGCATTTGATTTGATTGACTAAATATGTGCACATATCAATTATGGTTATGATGTTCATGATCCCAATTGGTCTCTGTAAGGATTATAGTGAACATCAAATAATACCATATGAATAGAATTTAGAAATAAGATTCTTGTGATTAGAAACTCTTCTGTAAAGGGAAGTCATGACAACCTTCAATTTAAATACGTAAGGCGAGGTTTTCTAGAGTCTTCATAGCTAAATTACGTAATATGGATGATATACAAATTACATACACATTACATTATATGTATTGGTTTAGAGTTTACATTCTCATTAAACACAAAGATAGAGATGAGATTTCGTGCACGCTACTATTACAACCCAGGTTTAGTATATAATTTGTTATTCTTTGAGCTAAGATAGTTTTGTTACTTCCATACAAGTATTTGTGTGGATCATTGCAACCTCTTTGAATCTGAACAAGGAAATAGGGGTTTGGCCTGAATGAGAAATCATGACAGCATCTATAGCTCTAGAGTCCTCCAGGAATGAATTTATTGTTGTTTCCTAGTAAATTGCATCACTTCCAGTGGATTGAATGTGAGTAAGATGAGAATCCTCCATGTAAATCAAAAGCCCACTTCTCTAGTTGAAGTAGCCAAAAAGAACATGCCTAATAATGTTTGCAGGACCATAACTCCTAGATGCCAACATTTACGGATCTGTTGAAATATTGGGAATGAAGTAGTCTTCTCCATTAATTTTCTTCTCACCAAAGCATTTTTCTTTGGAAAACATGGTTGCAGTTGACATTCGATCCAAACCCTGCACAAAGACTGATCTATTGTGGGAATATTTTTCACATCTTTAGGTTTGGCATGAGTAAGAAGGTGAATGAAGGCTATCCTGTCTCGTTCAAACTTCAACTACCACTTGATGCCCAGATATCCATTTGCATGCATGGTTTATTTTTTGTCAAAGAAAAGGAATGAAGTGCTTATAAGTGAATTTTCATTCAGTCTATTATTGATTATCACATTGGTCAGCATGGAATTCTCTTACCAGTAATGGAAACTAGTGTTCTTATTTACAGCAGAAGATATAAAATCTCGTTATCTGTCGGTGGTGTTTTATTGAATAATAATAATAGACCTGTGGTATCACATCAACCAGTACGAATCATTAGCAAGGGTATGAATTCAACATTGGAGATGCCTTTCCTACCTACAACTGCAGATGGTAATGATGGGAGACATCTCTCACATATGGTTGTAAGAGGAAAAACTTCTGAAGCATGTTCCAACCATCATATTAACCAAATCCAATGAAGGAGAAAAATACCAAACTTGGAAGGTTCATTGAATGATGGATATCCTATCATTCAATATAAACCAAATGAATTAATTCCTGCATATGTTGTTTCCATATCTGAGGCACATCATCTCAATTCAGGAACCTGTGGTGGTAGTGATGGATTACAGGAACATACTATAGGTCAAATCCTTAATCATGGCAAGAGCAATTTTGAAGGGCTGACAAACATTGAACCTCCTGCTAACTATGATTTCAGTCAGTGTGGAGCTACTGTGAAGCAGCAGGATGTAGTAGATAGCAGAAAGATGTGGCAAAAGAAATATTTTTATCAGGAGAAATTGCAGGAGCTTCAACCATAACAATTGTTTCAACAGTTATATATATATATATATATATATATATATATATATATATATATATATATATATATATATATATATATATATATATATATATATTTGACTCATCAGTGACAGTTCCAATAGCTTATGCCAAGTAGAAACCAATGTTTAAGCAATCAGTTTCCCCCTTAGTTGCATGGATATTCATTGCATGAATTGTCAAACTTTGTGCATACAAGTATCCTGGTACAACAGATGGAAGTGATGAGCTATAGCTCAGCTCTTTTACTAGATACTGAGAAACATTTCAATTCCAGCATTTTGAATTGGGTCACCAATGGTTCACCTGTTGAATGTTTGATGCTCTCAGATCCAAGTTTAGCTTCACAATTATTGCCCTTAAATGGCACATACTTAGATCCCTTTGTTTATGATCCCACAGTTGGTAATGTTGAGGATGAAGATATACAACCATTGGATCTGCATCCAAGTTCACAGGAAAAGGTTGATGAAATTCCTAGTCCATTGAACAAGGCACTGGCTACTGCAACTCAGTTATGAAATCCATTAGCTTGTAATTCAAGTTTGGGAGAATCACTTGTAGGTAATCATTAGAAAAGATATTTTGATACATCCTTTCTTGAAGACAATGCTTCATACGTAGGACAACAGTTACCAGTTAAACATTTAACTGGGAAGAGTTTTCACCACAACCTTTTGCAAACTCCAGAGATTAGCTCTCTATTAAGAAATTAGAAGTAAGGAAAATTTCTCCATGGAAACTTGCAAGAGAAGAACTCTGTTGAGAATCAACAAAATTGGGCTGAAGATGCATTGCAGAAGGATGAGCTTCAATTTTCTTATTCACATTAGTTGGTCAGCTCAGATGTATCATCTCAAACCATATTTTGTGATTCTTGAAAGACCGAAGGCCATTCTGTAGATGTTGGTCATATTGTAGCTAGTTCTGATTCCAGAACAAATAGTTCAACTATAGGGAAATATATGCATCAAGGCATATTTGAGGATAGATGTAGCCAGGTTTTCAATAATTTAGCACACAAACAACATGGTAGTTGGAGTGCACTCATGCAATCAGCTTTGGCAGGGACTTCTTCATTTGAAGCTGGGAAATATGATGATTTGAATCTTGTCCTTTTTCAGAAAATGTTATTCAAACCTGCTGGTACTTTGCAGTTGCTTCATCATGAAAAGCAAACATTTGGGGTGAACATAGTATCAACTAGCTCCTTCAACAAAATTTCTTTCATTGCTAATCATGCCAATGCCAAGGATGAAATCTATGGTATTTTGTGTTTGCCACAAACAAGCTTAGGATCAACAGGCCAGTTGGGTTCAAGATTTGAATGCAACTATTTTAACAATCACACGAAGTTACAGTTGGATAATATTTGTCAATCTTTTCATTGTTGGGTTGTGTTATATTCTTTCCACGACTAGCCCACGTAGTTAACCGGGGGGTTAGAAGGGTGGAGCCCCCCCTTCGTTGCGCTAATTGCGTAGCGAGGGGAGTCACAGGGGGTTTGAGGGATGCAAGTAACCCCACTCTATGGGGTCCGGGGCAATGCCCCAGAAAATTTTGGTTTTGGACCCTATATTAGGTTGGGCGGACCTACCTATGGTTTTATGCATGTTTTTCGCACATGGTTTTGGATGTGATGGTTTTCGATCCATGGTATTGGATGCTTCGGCATGTATAAATATGTATTATAACATTCAAAGGAACATAATGAAAAATCAAGCTGGTAGTCTCGGTTTTGGGATCCAGAGGAAATTATCTATGTATATGTGTTTTATGTGTTATGCTCTCGCATTGTTTATTTTCTGTGTTTTAGAATTCGTATGCGGGTAATTTATGTACGTGGTTAAAACCTACATTCATGAACTAACATTTCAAGTTATTAAAAGGGATGATCAGAGCTCTGATCAATTTGTTTCTCAAGATATTTTCGATCTTCATTGTTATGCAGACTTTAGAGTTGCCTCAAAGTTTCTAGACACTTGTAGCCATAGAACAACTAGCTTTCAAGGAAAGGGTGCATTGCAAGAATACAAATTTGGATGGAAGACAACATAATTACTTGTGGGACTACTTCCCATGTTATTCTCAGACGAAATATTCTAAAAGAATGTTAAATCTAACTTCTAATGAGCAGAACTATCAGGAAAAGAAAGATCTATGGGAAATCAAGAGGAATTATGTCCAGTTAAATTGTATCCAAGCTTAGGATCAACAGGCTAGTTGGGTTCAAGATTTGAGTGAAACCATTTTAACAATCAGATAGAGTTACAGTTGGATAATATTTGTCAGTATTTTCATGAACTGGAATTGCAAGTTAGTTGAAGGGATGATAGCTCCAATCAATTTGTTTCTCAAGAGATTTTCAATCTTCAATGTTTTGTAGACTTTAGAGTTGCCTCAAAGTTTATGTAAACCTGTAGTCACATAACAACTAGCTTTCAAGGAAAGGGTGTATTACAAGCATACAAATTCGGATGGAAGGCAACATAATTGCTTGTGGGACTACTGCCAATGTTATTCTCAGATGACTAATTCAATCACTATTTCTAGTGCTCTCACTTCTTGTGCAAAATTAGCAGCGCTGCAAAAAAAAAAAAATGGATGATGCATATGAAGTGTTTGCCAATATGCCAAATAGAGATCTGATCTCATAGAATGCAATAATTTCTTGTTATGCATTGAATGGATATTGCGATGAGGTGTTGGGAATATTTTATCAACTTCAAAATGACAGGAATCAACCCAGATGTAATTAGTGCGGTCATTGTGAGATATACTCAATTTGGTCATAGTGTTGAATCCTTGAAACTCTTCAGTTGAATGCAAGTTGTAGAGGTGAAGCCTAACTCTATTACCATAACAATTATTTTTCCTTCATGTGCTGACTTAGTGGCTTTATGTGTGGGTATTGAATGCATGGGCATGAGGAATATTCCCTAACACTTTTATGAAATAAAATAAGTAGGCATTAAGGTAGGCCATATCAGCTTCATTGCTATTTTATCTTCCTGCAACCATGCAGGACTAGTAGATGAAGGTTGGCATCATTTTCATTGAATTAGTAGAAAGTTTGAGGTGAAGCCTAGAGTGGAGCATCATGCATGCATGGTTGACCTCCTCAGCCACCCAAGACACTTGAATGGAGCATATGTGATATTATCAAACATCTATGCTACTTCCATGGGATGATGTAGTAAATGTGAGAAAGCTAATGTTAGATAAGGTAATTAAAAAAAAATGAACATCTCATTTTCACAGATAGTTCTAGCTGCTGCTAACTTAGGATGTTTTGAAATATATCATGGAAACTCTTCGATAGTGTTCTCGAGTTTCAATGATAATACAGCCTCTTCATTTGAATGTTGCCTCTCTGAAACTATGGAGAGGAGAGACATGGAGGGGTTACAACCATGCATACTTCCTCAAAAACCCTCAAGGTGGCTAGAAATAGATAATAATGATAAGCTCCAAGCATTGGACAAGTCTTGGTTGAAGCCTTTGTTGTAAAAGATGAATCCATCAGGCAAGTCCTAGGCCAATTTTGTGCCTTCATTGAGGAGTTTTGGTGAATTTCGAAATGAGCTCAAGTTTTTCTATAATGTTTGGTTATAGAAAATCAGTGGAGCAAAAAAGAGACATTTTCAGGGAAACAAGCTAGCCTAACAGAGGCCAAAATTTGGGTTACTGGTTTGAAAAAAATAATTTCATTGTCAAGCAAATTGGATGGAAGAGGGGTCAGCAAGGGAACATGGCAAGTTATTGTTGATATAAAGTTCATCTAAGGTTGTCATTGATGTCAACCCAAGCAGCACCAAGGGATACCTTGATCTTGCAAGGGAATTTTGACTTGACAACTTACTCTGTTTTGAGTCAAGGATCTTCTAGATAGATTCTACTCGTCGAGATGTTTCTGTTGATATATGGCATGCCAAGTAATTCTTCACGGTTTGAGAGATATTCATGTTTGAATTTAGTAACCCCAGTTAGTGGGCTAAAACCTTATGGGGTTGTGGCATGGCACTTATAATTGGTTTTTTCCATTGAATAGTCATTAATTAATAATTTTTTAAGCTCCTAAAATCCCTCCAACATTCTCAATAGAAGCCCCTCTCAACTCTATAAAAAGAAATCTCATATATACTCCAAATGGAGTGATCGTGGAATTTTTGCTATAACTTCATTCTTGCAAAGCCTTTGATTCTAAAATGAAAACCCATTTGATTCGCAATCCTGATGAACGTTGTGACCAAATTTTACATCTTGGTTCGCTATATTTTCAGAGATATGATCTGTGGAAGTTAGGGTTTTTGCAGGCTCCCGAATTTCATCTCAAAGAAGTGACCTTGGGAAAATCATCATAACTCTCTCTCTGAGAAGAGGATTGGAATTCTGTAAAAGTGGCGGATAGTGCACGGACTTTGGTTTTCTATGTATCAATTTCAAATCCAAAGGAGGAAACAGTGACACGTGACATGACGTACAAGTTCGCTCTACTGAACTAGTCCATAATTAGGTCATTGTGAGAGATTGGGCATAACTTTGTCTTGAAGAGTCCAAATCAGGTCAGACCTGTGGCATTGGAAAGAAGACTCAAAGGGATACTACATGACTGAAGATCACATATTGGGGATCTGAAATCACTGAGATACATTAGATTAAATATCGTGCTCATAGAAGGCAAGAAAAACTAGATCAAGTGTTGTCAAGGGGTGCAAAGGACCAGACTTTCTAGGGAAACAAAGAGCAAGGTGCAGCAAAATGATGCAGTAGAGGTAAGCTACAAGTAAGTATCTTCTGTATATGCATGTTCATTTCTTAATTGCATTAGGTTCTTTGTATTCTAATTTGTTGTTTTTCTTAGCACTGACATATGCACTACAGGATGAGGTAAGTTTTGCTATTATCATGTCATGGGTACATCCTTGAAGACTTTTGCAGGTACTATATATTCATCAAGAGAAGACTCAATGCATAATATAATGTTCTGAAGAGTGAGAAAGGGTAGCATGACAAGAGTAGCAATCAAGGTGCAGAACAATAGCAAGAAGTTCACCATATGAAGTCTTCAAGTGGGAAGCACTGCATACAATCATTGTAAAAGTTGTACACGTGTCTATCTACCAAGAGTTGAAGAGGCAATGTTGGGAGGTTTAGGATCATCATTAGGTGGTTGTGTCATAATTGGGGTTATGGTCTAGTGTGTCTTCTTCTTCTACATCATTCTATATCATTGTAAAGTGGACCATTTTCCCTGGTATGGAAGTCCATTCTTCTTTTATTCTTCTATAGGGTGGTAGGGTGGTGCATGAATTCACCAACAAGTTCAAGCCTATGAAAACTTTAGGGTGGAAGGGTGGTGCTAGGGTGAGTTGTAGCTCATTGGGTGTTGGGGCATCCGTTCAGTTGACTATTGAAGAATCTCGAGCATTGGAGCGTCCATCCAGTGGGAGTTGGAGAAGAATGCTTTTCTAGAATTCTAGGAAGTTGTTGCTTTCATTTTAGTTGGGGCTGAAGATTAAAGAATTTATTAGAAAAGTGTTCAGTGGTTTTTTACCCGGAGGGGGTTTTCCACCTTAAATATTTGTGCCTCTTCGGTTCTTTTATTTAGTATTGTTATTACTGCATAAATGTTAATAATAATTGAAGATTAACTAATGCTCTGAAAAGATTTAAAAGTGCTAATTGCTAAGGAATACTGATTCACCCCCCCCCCCCCCCAAGTATTTTCCAACAATTGGTATCAGAGCTTGGTTCCTTCAGTAACAGCTTAACTGCTAGAAGTCAATTTTCAGAGCATAGAGATGGGAAAGTCAAAGAAGCGGGTTACAAGGATTTCAAAGGAAGGTACAGGTACAACAAAATCTCAAGAAAGTGAGTATTGTGTACCAACCCCTGATTTTGATGTAGATAATTACTGGATATGGGAATCCAGGATGGAAGTATCTTTGCAGGCACATGGAGTATGGGAATCAATTGTTTCTAGAGACACATCTACCAACGAAGCTAAAAGGTACAATTCAAAGGCCATGAATGTAATTTTGAATGTTTTGCCAAATTCTGTGAAAACAAAAGTTGGTCAATGTTCAACAGCTAAAGCTCTTTGGGAAAAGCTTCATAATCTCTATTCAACAAAGAAATCAGGTCAAGATGTTATTGAAAACTTGGATCCTTCTGAGTATGATGAAGAAGGGTTGACCATAGAAGAATTTTCTAAGGAGGCAATCAAGCTTATAAAAGAGCTCAAGGCTGAGAAGATCCGTTCTAATACTCTTGAAGATCAAGTTCAAGGTCTCAAAAGAAGTTGGAAGAAATCAATAATACAGTGACACAAGACCTCAAGAGAGAAGTCCAACAGAAGCAACAAGAACTCGACACAGCATTTGTAGAGATTAGCAGGATCACACAATAGATGCAGGAAGTAGAAATTAAAAGGAAGGAATATAATCAAAGATACATATCCATCGTTGACCAAAAGCAAAAGGAATTAGAAACATATTCAATAGAAATAAGCAGGCTCAGGATTGAAAATGAGAAGCAGAAGGAACAGATACAGGTTCTCAATAGAGAAGTAGA
Source organism: Pinus tabuliformis (assembly GCA_031772625.1). NCBI lineage: Eukaryota > Viridiplantae > Streptophyta > Pinopsida > Pinales > Pinaceae > Pinus > Pinus tabuliformis. The sequence goes on from CM062808.1 coordinate 635,573,862, forward strand.
GAAGACCACTCTTCTCAAGCTACAGGTTGAGGAGACAGAAAAAAGAAGATCTTGAAAAGATGGTTTCAAGAAGATCTTGCTCAAAAGAAAGAATAACTTGATGCAACTCGTGATGAGATCAACAAACTCAAGGGATTGCAAAAAGAATACTTACAAGATAAGACAGATGAAGAAGAGAAAATGAAGGCAATTAAAGATGGTAAAGCTCCAGTTGATGAAGGTACAAGCTCCACAGCTTCGCAGGATGATTCTAAGAAGGAAGTTGATCAAAGTGAAAAGACAAAGAAGAATGTTGCAACTCCAAAGAACAAGACCAAAGCAATCAAGAACAAAGGACCACAAGAAACTACAACACCGCCTCCAAAGAAGAATGAAAAATCTTCCAGGTATGTTCATTTATTTAATGGTTATTTCTTTTTATGTGATAACTATGGACATATGGCTAGGGATTGTGAAGTTTTTGACAGGTACAATCATTATCTGCAAAACCCTAGAAGCAAGTTTGCAGGATCACAAGACACGTTCCACGATGATTTTGTCAGAAGAGAATACATGCTAGATGGGCCAAATATTGAATGTTTCAAATCCCACAACTATGGCCATAACACTCGTGGTTGCAGATATCAGATGGAATCGCCTATGGACAACATTGAATGCTTCAAGTGTCATAACCATGGGTATATGGCTCGAGATTGCATGAATAAGAATATCTGGAAAAGGAAATAGGTACAGGAAGACAAAGAAGATAACAAGGTTTCAGTAGTTATGCTTTCAAGATTTGTAAAAGCAAAAGGTCATGAGGAATTAGTAGTTGCTTTAGATAATGACTCAAGTCAAGATGGCCCGTTAGGTGACTCACTATTTTGAACAATCTAGCTTGTTGACTCCTTAATGTTTGTACAAGAGGAGTCTAGGCAGCAGTATATGGCACAAGTCTACAATTGACAAGAAGGTAGTTTGAACAAGATGGTAGTTTCATTAAAGGTTCAGGGGGAGAAAAACAGTTGAAGGATTACAGGTTACTAGGAACAAGACAAGATTAGACTGCAAAGGATATGCACAAGTGTAAGGAATTGATTTCGACAAAACATTTGCACCAATTGCTAGAATGGAAACCATCCAGATGTTTCTCGCCTATGCATGTTGTAGAAAAATAAAAGTCTACCAAATCGATGTTAAGTCATCATTTCTAAATGGAGAATTAGTAGAATAAGTTTACATCGAATAACCTAAAGGTTTTCTAGTATCAGAAACACAAGACTATGTTTGCAGGTTAGAGAAGGCTCTGTATGGTCTCAAGTAGGCTCCCAGAGCATGGTATGCTTGTCTTGACGGATATCTACGTCAACAAGGGTTCAAGAAAGGTACTGCTAATGGAAATATTTACGTACAAATAGATAAATATAATTTAACAATCGTTGAGGTATATGTGGATCATATAATCTTTGGTAGCAATGATGATCGACTAAGTAAGAACTTTGCTACAAAGATGCAAAGTGAGTTTGAGATGTCTTTACTTGGTGAGTTGACATACTTCTTAGGGCTTCAAATGTCTCAACAAGAGAAAGGAATATTTATATGTCAAGACAAGTACATCAAGGAAATGCTCAAGAATTTCAAAATGGAAGATTGCAAACTCGTCCTTACTTCGATGGTAACAGGTTGCAAATTGAGCATAGACGACGCATCTAAGGATGTGGATTAAAGGTTGTACATATCTATGATTGGTAGTCTTCTATATGTAATAGCCTCCCGGCCAGATGTTATGCAAGTAGTTGGACAAGTAGCAAGATTCCAACCAGCACCAAAAGAATCACATTTAATTTCCGTCAAAAGAATTCTTCGATATCTAAAGGGCACAACAGAATATGGCTTGTGGTATCCCAAGGGCAACAATCTCATTATTCAAGCCTTTACAGTTGCAGATTGGGTAGGAAGCATTGATGATCGTAAGAGTACTAGTGGAGCAACATTCTATCTAGGTGGTTGTCTCGTATCATGGTTGAGCAAAAAGAAAACCTCAAACTCATTATCCACAGTAGAAGTAGAATATATCGCGGTAGCAGCTTGTTGTACTCAAGTTCTCTGGATGAAGAAACTTTTCAAGATCTTCAGGTCAAGTTTGATTAGCCTATTCCCATATTTTGTGATAACACTAGTGCCATTAGTATCTATAAGAATCATGTGATGCATTCCAAATCGAAGCACATTCCAATTAAATATCATTTCGTTAGGGAGCAGATCGCTGAAAACAAAATCAAGCTTGAATATGTTGGTACAAAAGAAAAAATCGTTGATATCTTCACTAAACCTTTACCTCATGAAGCATTTGAATATCTTCGCCAGAAGCTTGGGATTCTCCCAAGTTCTCATTAGATTTTCCTTATTCAGAAATAAAGGGGGAGTGGAAGCACGTACAGGTCCGCAGGATGGTTGTGTGTCAGGGGGAGTTACCCTTTGTCATTGATGTCAAAGGGAGAGAGAAGGCAGTAGGAAGAGGTGCCCTGATTGCAGGGGGAGTACTTGTGTTGACATCAATGCCAAAGGGGGAGATTGTTGATCTAAAGATGATATAAGTTTGTCATTGATGTCAACCCAAGCAGCACCAAGGGCTACCCTGATCTTGCAAGGGAATTTTTACTTGACAAATTACTCTATTTTGAGTCAAATATCTTCTAGATAGATTCTACTCATTGAGATGTTTCCATTGATAGATGGCATGCCAAGTAAGTCTTCACGGTTTGAGAGATATTCATGTTTGAAGTTAGTAACCCTGGTTAGTGGGCTAAAACCTTATGGGGTTGTGGCATGGCACTCATAATTGGTTTTGATCATTGAATAGTCATTAATTAATAATTTTTTAAGCTCCTAAAATCCCTCGAATATTCTCTATAGAAGCCCCTATCAACTCTATAAAAAGAAATCTTATATATCCTCCAAATGGAGATATGATCTGTGGAAGTTAAGGTTTTTGCAGGCTCCCACATTTCATCTCAAAGAAGTGACCTTAGAAAAATCGTCATAGCTCTCTCTCTGAGAAGAGGATTGGAATTCTATAAAAAGTCGTGGATATTGCATGGACTATAATTTTTTTTGTATCAATTTCAGAGCCGAAGCAGGAAACAATGACACATGGCACGTCGTACAAGTTCGCTCTATTGAACTAGTCCATAATTAGGTCATTGTGAGAGATTGGGCATAACTTTGTCTTGAAGAGTCCAAATTGGGTCAGACCTATGGCATTGGAAAGAAGACTCAGAGGGATACTATAGGACCGAAGATCACATATTGGGGATCTGAAATCATAGAGATACATCAGATTAAATATCATGCTCCTAGAAGGCAAAAAAAACTAGATCAAGTGTTGTCAAGGGGTGCAAAGGACCAGACTTTCTAGGGCAACAAAGAGTAAGGTGCAGCAAAATGATGCAGCAGAGGTAAGCTACAAGTAAGTATCTTTTGTATATGCATGTTCATTTCTTAATTGCATTAGGTTATTTGTGTTCTAATAAGTTGTTTTTGTTTAGCACTGACTTATGCTTTGCAGGATGAGGTAAGTTTTGCTATTATCATGTCATGGGTATTTCCTTGAAGACTTTTTGCAAGTATTATATATTCATGAAGAGAAGACTCAATGCATAATCTAATGTCCTGAAGAGTGAGAAAGGGTATCATGACAAGAGCAGCAATCAAGGTGTAGAACAACAACAAGAAGTTCACCATATGAAGTCTTCAAGTGGGAAGCACTGCATACAACCATTGTAAAAGTATCATTGTACAAAGTCATTTTAAAAGCATCATTGTAAAAGTTGTACAAGTGTCTATCTACCAAGAGTTGAAGAGGCAGTGTTGGGAGGTCTAGGATCATCATTAGGTGGTTGTGTCATAATTGGGGTTATGGTCTAGTGTGTCTTCTTCTTCTACATCATTCTATATAATTATAAAGTGGACCATTTTCCCTAGTACGGGAATCCATTCTTCTTTTATTCTTCTATAGGGTGGTAGGGTGGTGCTAGGTTGGTGCATGAGTCACCAATAGGTTCAAGCCTATGAAAACTTAAGGGTGGAAGGGTGGTGCTAGGGTGAGTTGTAGCTCATTGGGTGTTGGGGCATCCGTTCAGTTGATTACTGAAGAATCTCGGGTGTTGGAGCGTCCATCCAATGGGAGCTAGAGAAGAATGCTTTTCTAGAATTCTAGGAAGTTTTTGCTTTCATTTCAGTTAGGGCTGAAGATTAAAGAATTTATTAGAAAAGCGTTCGGAGGTTTTTGACCCAAAGGGGGTTTTACACCTAAAATCTTTGTGCCTCCTGGGTTCTTTTATTTATTGTTATTACTGCATAAACGTTAATAATAATTGAAGATTAACTAATGCTATGAAAATATTCAACAGTTATTGCCTCATGCTTGCATATTTTTGTGGGCTTGTTTTTCTGTATTCAAGGTGGTTTTGTGGTCAGAGAACCCTAGAGGAGTGCGTGATTTGGTCCTGCAGCACATTTTGGGAGGAACTATAATTGTATTTGGTGGGATTGTTTATTATTCAATTGAGGACTATGTCATGACAAAACTCAGCTGAGAAGGCAATAAATTCCATGGATGTTACAGGGATTCTACTAGAGGCTGCAAGGTCTAGGAGACTATGGAAGTGCAAATATGTTTTTAATTGATACTTCAAATGTGACCAAGCTTAAAAATAAAGATGGTTTTTTTGTAGGACAAAAAAAAAAAACAAAAGAAACAATAAAAAGAAATGGAGATCTTGTGCACCTCTAGAAAGCAGTCCTATGATACCTCACATCTATTGTAGCTATTGCAAAACTCTCATATATGCTTGAAAGTGTGAGGAACATGATCAAAAATTTGTTTTCTTTCCATTTATTCTCTTCACCTATGAATTTCATGGAAAATAAGATAATCACATTCTTCTTTTATTTTAGCATTATATCGAAGGCTTCATGTAGTTGTTTCACAAGGTGCCATAATTTATTTTCAAGAGACAGTTGTTAAACAAGCCATAATTAATGAGTCCTACCAGATCCTATTACAAATAATACTTGAATATATAATTTCAAAAATTCTCCTCCTTCCTGATTATAAATCATCATATCTTTTCACAGGGCAAGAGCCGGTGAGTGATTTTTAAGAAAGGTATTTGAGATGCTAGTTAGAGTGTCTAGAAAGCTTCAGGTATTGGAAAGGTTCTTCCACAATTGAAGCAAGGTCGATAGGGATGCTTGATATACTTGAAGACTTCTTGAACTTCTTAGAATTTGTATATTGTCGAATGGATCGGAGCACTTCAACATTAGATAAGCAACATTGAATAAAGAACTTCAGTGACCCAGATAACAAAAATTTTGTTTTTCTTATTTCAACTTAGACCGGGGGGGTTGGAATAAATTTTCCAAGTGCAGATACAGTTATTTATATGATCTACATTTCAATATTTTTAGTTACTTATGAGCTCAATCATGATATCAGAGCATAGGGAAAGACAAACCGGTGATTGTCGTTGTATATCAGTTGATAAGAAATTGTTATGTTGAGGAGAGAATATTGCAACAGTCAGGAACAAAGATGGATTTGGAGAATCTGGTGATGAATCTTTGTAAAAATGAAATTTTAAAGAATTATCTAGATCACAAAGAACCTTTTGTGTTTGTGGATAATTCCACAATACCACCAAGTTCATCTCCAGAATTTTCAAGTGAAAAATTATTGTGAGGGGTTATGTTCTTATGCAATTACTAATAATGGAAAACCATTTAGAAATGTTGTTTATGTTGTGAGCAGAGTTCATTATACAAAGATTAATGGTTCAAGATTTGTGGTGATACAAGACCCCAACTAGGTTTCATTAGTTTACTCTGTTAACCAAACCAGGTTTCATTAGTCTATGAAGTACATATGAGTCTATGACATTCTAATAGATCACTACGGATGTTTATACTACCTATTTCTTCTACTCAAGTAAAAAGGTCTAGTAAATATAAATCTAATAATAGATCAATGAAGTAGGCGATGGGCCCCCTTAGAAGTGAGGAGTCTTTGGGAATAGACACTCATTTACAATAAACAAGCTCCAGGAATCCATTTCCAAAAATGGGAAATAATGCTCTGTCAGGTGCATTGGCCAGAATGTTTGTAAGATTGCTACATCATTTATTTATACTCCAACTAAGTGTCTTAAACAACATATGCAAATTGGTTTAGAATATTGCAACAATTTGAAAGTCTATTGGAAGTGGCTTTTCCATAAATATTCTCAAAGAATGTTAAATCTAACTTCTAATGAACAAAACTATCAGGAAAAGAATGATTTATAGGAAATCAAGCAGAAACATGTCTGGTTAAATTGTATCCAAGGGAGTCGAAAACATCATAAAGGTTCAAAAACTAACCATATGGAAAATCATCAGCAAAAATGGGAGGAATCAAATCATAGAAGTTGTTACACATATAATGACAATGAGTTATCTATCCATCTTGACTTAAAATATGATGCAAAATATAATAAATATGTGGATGGGAAGGCTCTGCATCAAGAAGCAAGTTGCACAAGAGTCTTCACTCATAATTCTAGTGTAGATAATTTAGAAAACATTATGTAAATTCACCATCCAATGCCAGAAAACAACCCTGAGCTGTTCAATACCAAGCTTTCTATAATACAGAATAATTCAGAAAGGCATCAACAAATTCCAGAAAGTAGTTGTCAGATTGTAGATAGTAATTTCACTCAAGATTCTAATGTGAATATTGAAGGCATTGAAAACCATGTATTTCAGCAACAAAATAGCTCATGTGTGTGGAATTTATCTTCAAACAAATCAGTTGATGGTGACTAGGAGAAAATTTTTGATTTAAGAGAAACAAAACATGGTAATAATAATAATTAGATTGTTGATGAAAAAGTGGGCCAGGTTGGCTCTAAGCAGCAAAGTGCAATGACTAAAAACAATACTCTAAATGGCAATGGTGAAAGAGTAAATGTTTTTCAATCCATAGTCGATGTCCATCAATAAGCACAAACTCCATGGAGGTGTAAGAACATTGGTCTGGTGTACCATTATGGAAATGAGACCAGAAAGATGGCCTCTACAACTACATTGTAGCATCCTGTAAATATTTTTTTAGCAGATTAGTTGCATGCTGAAAAGGGTGAACATAATTCATGTTTAGAAGGTAGCCTCCATGAGGTAGCATTCAGGAGGTAGCCTCCATGGTTGTTCTAACTTTCTCTGCATGTTTTTCTTATTCCTTTTTCCTTCTGAAGCTCATAGTTGTCTTAAAATTGACTTTCTTATGACGGTTCCAATTATCTTAGAACCATAAAATATTCTAAGTTGATTTTGTGTTGAATAGTCTTGTTTACATTTGTAGTTGATTGATTGGGAAGGAGGTGGGTATTTGACGTCAGATTCACCAATGCCAAGAGGAGAGATAGTTATTGGTGGTCCCCATGTAACTCTAGGCTATTTCAAGAACGAAGAGAAAATTGATGAGTCCTACAAGGTGATTGAACACTGAGGCTTAACTTATTTGAAAATAATAATAATTATATAGATGGTTTAATTATATAGAGAGGAATGGGATGGTTTTATATTGGTGACATAGGGAGATTTCATCCTGATGGATGCCTTGAGATTATTCAATCGGAAAAGGACATAGTTAAGCTTCAATGTGGGGAATATGTCTCTTAGGGAAAGGTATTGATGATTCTTACAATTTCAACTCTGTAAATCATCCAATATTTTTTCATTTGCCACATCCCAAGACATTTCCTTTGTGCAGGTGGAAGCAACTCTGGCAGTGTGCCATTATTTGGACAATATCTTGTTACATTCAAATCCATTCCATAGTTACTGTGTGGCTCTTGTTTCATCCCATCAAGCCCTTGAAAGTTGGGTTCAGAAAGAAGGAATTTTTTACAAGGATTTTGTCGACCTGTGTCAGAAGAGTGAAGCAATTAAAGAACTTCAAAGCTCAATTTTACAGGTCGGTTATGGTGTCCACCACTTCTGCTTTGTAGTAATATTAGCTCTATTTTTTTCTATAGTACTCATAATATCTTGCAATTCATATTTTCTATGGCACATGAAACATGCTCTCTGATATAATAATGCAAGAGTTTCTTTGTTAGGGCAAGCAATAAAAGGTTGCATGGAGACATTTCATGAAAAATGATGGAATTGTCACTTTTAATAGCAACTTGTTGACCAATTAATAGAAGATCACTTTATGTGCATAGAGAATGGAAAGAAGAAAAAATATATATTGATACTAGTGGGTTGATCATAAGAGAGTATTAATTCCTATGGTTTGTGGAAAATTCAACGTGTAATTATCCATTTTGTGCAATTCAATGTGTACAATGTTGTAACTCGATTGAAAAAATAAACAAAAGAATAAAAAACCTTCTAACATGAAATGTTATCAATGTAGAAAACATATCATCATATACAAATATATTTGTTGGTTTTATGCCCCTAGTAGACTAAATGGAACTGATTTTGACAAAGATGATAACTACAAGGTAGGTTAAAGTAGAGATTTATTGTTCATGACAATGAGTGACTACTTTATGATTCCTTAGTTAGAATCCACAGCCTTAGCCATATTCCTCTTGTCTTCTCCAAGCCCCATTGGAGCTGGCATGCTTTTATCTAGAGTTGGAGCTAGTTAACCTTGTTGTGGTTGTTGGTGATATTGACCCATCAAAGTACAAAGGCAAAGAATAAGTTGCTGAAATTGAAAAAATGCATAGACTTATCAAAGAGTATAACCTGAATGGTCAGTTCCAATGGATATGTGCACAAAAGAATAGAGTACAAAATGGTGAGTTGTACTGCTACATTTGTGACATAGGAGGTGCCTTTATATAGGTTAGCCTTTGCCCTTGTCAAATGCTAGTTATGTCTGATGAAGGATCTATAATTTCACCTAGAGTAGCCAAGTCCTCTTTACAACTCAATATGGATGAAAGATGTAACTAGGTGAGGGTTCTATAACTAAATTTAAAGAGGCTAGGTACATGCTATGGCCAATATAACTGAGATATGTCACTAGGTAAAGCTTATAAATTAAAAAAACAAAAACAAAAAAAATTGTTGAAGCCAATGCTCCCACAAAAAATAAACATATATATATCCTAAGTATTAAAAAATTGTATTCTGGTTTTCTGTCTCTCTCCAAGTTTAATAAATCTAAGGTTAATATGTCTTTATGTTGTTCAATCATTCATCTAGAAATGAATTTAATTGAGTCTATCACTGACATCAACATTTGTTATCTTGGTTTTTTTCCCCTACAAGAAGCCTCTTCCTATCACTCATTTTCTTCAAAAAAAAAAAAACTACCACAACCACGACAACCATTTTAATTATGTTTTGGAGTATTGGGAGTAAGATTTAGTGCATTTTCAGAAAGAGGATAATTATGGGAAGTAAGAAGAAGGTTATGGGAAATTATTTCTTTGGTAAATTGCTTCTCAAAATAGTGTTATTCATGTCCCTTAGGAAAAATTCATGGATTTTCAAGGTTTTGTTTTTTCCATGTCTTTAGAGTTAGTTTATCTATGTGGTTTGGATAGTGTTCCAACCACAATGCTCTTCCTTTAGGAGGGTTGTAGTTAGAACATTGTACAATAGTGTTAAGTATAATAAACAATGCCATCCTTTAGTGGTCTGTACAATAGTGTTGAGGGTACACTAGTATTTGTGGAGGAGAGAGATATGGTGCTCTAGGGTACACTAGTGCTCTCTTTTCCATATACTATCACAGGTGCACAAATACAGACTCACTCTCCTTTTTACCTAGATAAGAAAATGATGACAAATTTGTATTTTGCAGTGACAAGGATAACTATGTATTGGAGCTAGACCTTGAGCCCTTCAATGCATCCTTTCCTTACCCAACACATTCATCTTCCATTGGTAATGGAGTTCAATTTTTGAACCGACATTTGTCTTCAAGACTATTTCATGATAAAGAAAGCATGCAATCATTTTTGGATTTCCTTCGAGCACACAAATACCACAACCATGCCATTTTTCTTTCCTTGGTTAATATATTGCATCATTGTGTTTGATAGTTAATTCATTATTCTTCTATGCACAATAAATCTCTATCAAATAGCAGAGAAGGATGGCCTGACTGTTTTAGAGATATATAATATGAATTGATTAAAAATTCACAGGGCTATTTCGATTCTCATCTTTCTATTTCACTTCTTTAGTGAAAACTATATATTCAAATACAAACTCAACTCAAATCAAACTAAAATAGAGAAGCCTAATTATGAATATGTTTCTCTCTCCACTACCTTGCAATGACATTATTTTTCTGAATTATACTTGAATTTCACTAATAATAACTTGGATTTATATATTGCTTTTAGCACCAAATTTACATCACAATAAACATACGAAAATCCCATTAAATATGACCAAAATATGATTCAAAGAATATCACCTTTAGCCTAATCACGTGACAGAGTAATGTTTGAGGTGTGAAGTTTTATTAGAGGCACTCTTTGTTTGTTTATTTTGGTTAGAAAAGGGTTGGATCTTGGTTTTATGTGACTTTCAATTTATCATATGTAGCATGTTGAGAAATGGGAAAGACTAATGTGTGACATTTATCTTGCAAATATTTATGTTGAATGAAACGATACAGAGTTTAACCAAGCTACAGGCCGCTTTGGTCAAGGCAGAGGAACATCTTAAAAAACTGCCTAAGAATACACCATATACAGAGTTTGAACATATAAAGTAATATATGGCTTTTTCTTTTGCAGATATGTTCTTTTTCAATCCAAGATATCACAACAAGAAAAATATTGATATTAGAGAAATTGTTTGAGGACCTCATTGAGGTCAATTTTTCTGATGTCCTACTTGATTGATACCTTCTCATGACAGGAAGGCTTTAAATATGAATTAATATGTTCTTGAAACAAATCAAATTCAAATTTTATAGATATATAAGATAAAAAAAATGCCAATTCCTTTGTTTGATTGTTACTTGACTTTGGTGTGGGTAGGTTACAGGAAATGTGATTGGAAAAAGGTGGGGAGACAATGCATAGCATGTCTTGGATATGATTCATTTGTTGTTGGAGATCCTTTAGGCACCCGAGCCATCAACTTTGGAAATGTTTTTAGTAGGGATTCCTATGGTTTTTAATGTTGTGATTCTTTCACCTCATGGTTATTTTAGGCAAGCAAATGTTTTAAGAATGCCAAACAAGACATTAATGGATAGGTAAACAAATTTTTTATAATTGCAATGTCCATTCCATGATATCCTATCTCTATTGTTTGATTTTATTTTGAACGTTACTTTTGATTTTGTTTTGTGTTTTAACTATGAAATTGAAAAATACGGTATCATGTCCATTTAAACAATGTCAAAGCTTGAAGATGAAATTAGCATTACATGATATTGATTGAAATCCTTTTAACTGTTTTTTGTTAAAATACTTTCATGACTATTAGAAAAATTTTACTTTCATGTTTTTATTTGAGCACATGTTGTTTATATACTTGACCAAGTTCATGCATTACAGAATGAAATGTTGTTCCGAATAAAACAACAAGGACTAGACATCACACCTTAGATTATTTGTTTTCACATGTTATTTACAACTTTAGCTTTTAAGCATGTAACTTAGTTGACATGATTGTGCCTAATCTTTTCTTGAAGGTTGAATACTAAGTCATTAAGGTGTTGTTTTTTATGGTGACATATTATTTGCTTTGTTTATACAAGTCATATGGCCACATGGTGACCACTATCACTCAACCAAAGAAAGTTCGAGTTTCTTGCTTTTATGGGGAAAAATGGCTTTGACATTACTAGTGTTGAGGTATATATCATATAAATCTTTTATAATATACTTTAGTTTATATTATAATGTTCATCATGTTTCATGTCTTACACTCTGCACTGTATCTCCTTTTGCTTTCAGAAAAAGAACTCAATATTGATGGTAAGAAGTAAGAATTGAAGAAAGAGGAGAACAATAACACTGGAGCGACAAATGCAAAAAGAGAGAAGAAAATCAGTCTTGTGATACCCTTAGAGCCAATATCACATATAAGACACACACATATAGATTGATGATCAAGTCTTCAGAGTTGATGAATTCACCTGCAATGTCTTGGCAACACAATGATAATGTTTTGTATTGATGAAACAACATTTCATGTGTAAATCGTAATCAAAACAATATTAAGTTGGAAACTCATATTGTAATGCTTGACATTTCATATAATATAATTTATGGGGTTGAAATTCTTTATAGTTGCACTTGATATTGTTTAGTATTGTAATTAACATATGTAACTTTGTGTTTTCGTATTAGATGAACATGCACATTGTATGACATTTTTTTTTTTTAATTTAGTTGCAAAATCATACTAATTCATTTATGTTGATTAATAATGAACACATAAAATCAATCTAAAACTACTAAATTAGTACTTTATATTGATTAATGATGAACACAAATAAAATGAATATACGACTAAATTAGTCGTTTATAATGATCATTAATGAAAATAAATGAAATGTATAGAAACTACCAAATTAGTCGTTTATATAATGAATATGAAATTACCAAAAAAAGATAAATGGCTACTGCAAATGATAAAATTGTAATTACAAATGATGACTAAATTTTGCATATATATGACTATTAGTAGCTAATTTACAATATATTATAACACGACCAAAATTTAGTCATATTTCTTTGGTCATTAATTGGTTTCAAAAAGTGACTAAAAATTGCATATATATGACTATTAGTAACTAATTTATAGTATCTTATAACACAACCAACATTTTGGTCATATATCTTTGTTCATTAATTGGTTTTCTCAGATGATCATATAGTAATATATTTTGTTGTATATTTGGTCATTAATTGTGGCAATTAATTACTAAATCAATGACTAAATTATTGACCAAATTAATGACTAAATATACCACTAGTCAATAAAAATGAGACAACTAATTAATGACTAAGCTAAAAACGACTAATAAGATACTGTAAATTAGCTACTACTGGTCACCCACTGAAAAATGGTCATTTATATGCAAAATTTATTCGTTTTTTAGTAACTAATTAGCCATTTTGTACTAGTGAGTGCTCACATTACCAGACTTGCAAGAACCATTTGAGATTGACACATATGCCTCCGACTATGATATTGGTGCAGTTCTTACTTAGCAAAGGAATCCAATGGCATATCTTAGTGAGACACTTTTAGCCACAGTCTAAAAGTATCCCACCTATGACAAAGAGATGTATTCCATTGTGCAATCCTGTCGATAATGGAAGCATTACATTCTAGAGAAGGAAACAGTCATCCACACAGACCACTAGCCCCTGCAGTTCATACAAACACAAAGAAAGTTGCAAAATGATCACCATCATAAATGGTCCACATACCTGCAATAGTTCCATCTGAACATAAAGTACAAGACGGGAAACAACAGTAATGTTGCATACTACCTCAACTGACCACCGATCATGGTGCTAACCACTATGCTTGACTATTGTGAACATGAGACTTTGGGGTGGCTGCATCTTTACAAGAGTGATCCATAATTCAACAACACATACCAAATTCTCCTAAAAGGCAAGCAAGTTATTGATTTTCACCTCCATGATGCACTATTATGCCACATGGGACAACTATGTGTTCCTTCAAGTGAGCATTCCAAGATCATTTGGGAGGCACCTTACAGTCCGGTCATTGTACATTTTGGAGTAGAGAAAATAGTGGCAGTGCTACAAAAGTATTTTTATTGGCCAAACCTTCGACAAGATGTCAGGAAGTACATCAGATCCTACACTTCCTACGTCATTTCCAAATCGACCATCAATAAGCAAGGCCTATATACTCCTCTACCTACTTCTATTCGGACTTCGGAATCCATCTCCATTGATTAAATGTCGAGCCTTCCTTCTACTAAGCATGCCAACGACTATGTTTTCGTGGTCATCGACAAATTATCTAAGATGGCCATTATGGTGTCCTGCAAGCAGAGTATCACAGCAAAAGCCACTGCTAAGCTCTTCTTTGAATGAGTGTGGGTACACTTTGGGATCTCACAGTCCATTATCTAAGATCGGGATAGCAGGTTCCTGAGTACATTTTGGTTAAGCCTCTGGTCGATGTTGGATACCAACCTCACTAAGTCCATCGCCTTCAACCCCCAAACTAATGGCGAAACAGAGGTTGTCAACAGGATGATCATGCACATTTTGCACATGTACAACTCAAATCATCCACAAACATGGGATGGAAGTCTCCCCTATGTCTAGTAGAGTTACAACAGAGCTCTCCATAGATCAACTAGCCACAACCCCTTTTAGGTGGGGTTAGGATTCTAGCTACTATGTCCCATTAATGTGGTCATACCATTTGCAGCTACTCGAGAAGATCCAGCTCATGTCTAGACAAAAGCTAACAGAGCTAAGAACTTCATTGAGTGCATTCAGCACATCCATCAATAGGTCCATGAAATATTGGACTGAGCCAATGCTAAGTACAAGATGTTTCATGATCAACATCGGGTGCCACATAGGTTCCAGGTGGGCAACAAATTTTAGTTACATTTGTAGAAGGAGCACCCCACTGGGCCTCACTGCAAACTTTGCCCACTCCGATATGGGTCACACACCATCACCAAGGTTGTAGGGAACAATTCCTTCTAGCTCATGAGCATTCCATAATTCCTTGGCCTACACCTAGTATTCAATGTGGGCCCACTACGACCATACATTCCCCCATTATTGGACACATCTAACATTGTTGAGCAGCTGAAAGCAACAAATCTCAACCCAAGCTGCACTTAATAGGCTACAACTAATGGGATTATGGACACACAGTTCAAGAACACTCGCCAGCAAAGGATCCTGTTATGAAACTATCTCACAAAGAGATAGAAAAGATAGATCAACGCCTTAGAATTCAGCCTCTTCGAGGGGGAAACCTCCTTTACATTACATAAATGAAAAATTCTTGGATGATTCAAATGACAAAACCTCCTTTCTATATATAGGAGTCTAAGGAGTCACAATATAACCAAGCCGACCTAAGGAGTCACAATATAACCAAGGGATACAACTACAATAGTAATGGGGGCATCATTAGTATTATAGGGACCTAACATGCCCCTCTCCTTCAAAAAAGTGTTGTCCTCAACGCTTGAGTAGTTCTGGATGATTCTGTATAAAATTCTCATCCTCCCATGTGGAATATTCAGCAAATAAGTTCTTCTACTTGATGAGATACTCCGAAATGGATCAATTTCGTAGCTGTCGAGTTCTTGTTTCTATGACTGCTTCCGGTTCCAATATAATTTTTCCTTCCTCGTCAAGTTCTGGCAATATTGTTTGAACTGGGAGCTTGTCGCCTATAACCTTCTTTAAACATGAAACATGGAAAACTGGGTGCACTCGAGAAGTTGCAGGAAGCTCCAATTTGTATGCCATACTACCAATCTTTTGCAACACCTTGTACGGACCATAATACTTTGGTGATAATTTATTATCCTTCTTAGCTTGCTTGAGGGACATTTGTTTATATGGTTGTAGCCGTAGGAATACCCAATCACCTACATCAAAACTTCTTTCGCTACAATGTTGATCTGCTTGTTGTTTCATTCTATTTTGTGCCAACACAAGGTTATCCTTTAAGAGTTGGAGAACTTGTTGTTGATGCTCAATGTGATGTTCCACTGCTTGAACCTTAGAATTTTCTCTTAAATATGATGTTATGGATGGTGGTTGATATCCATAAAGTGCCATAAATGGGGTCATTTTTGTTGCAATATGGAAGGAAGTGTTATACAACCATTCAGCCAGAGGCAACCATTTGACCCATTTTGTTTGTTTATCAAATACAAAGCAACGAAGATATCCTTCCAAACATTTGTTTACTATCTCAGTTTGCCCATCAGATTGAGGATGATAAGATGAGCCATGAGTTAACTGAGTACCAAGACAAGAAAATAATCCTGTCCAAAAATTTCGAGTAAAAATGGGATCTCTGTCACTTACAATAATCTTTGGGTTTCCATGTAGCTTTTGAATTGTTTCCATAAATGCAGTAGAAACTGTACTGGCTTTAAATGGATGTGATAATGCACAAAAGTGTGCATACTTGGTAAGTCTGTCAACTACCACCATAATGACACTCTTTCCCTCAAACTTGGGTAAACCTGTGATAAAATCGATTGAAACCTCCTCCCAATGTTGGCTTGGAATGGATAAAGATTGTAATAGACCTGGTGTCTTAATTGTTTCAACTTTATTTTGATGGCAAACCAAACATTCTGCCACAAACTTTTGAATATCTGATTTAAGGCCATCCCAAAAAAATTCCTTCTTAACCCTGCGGTAAGTTTTTAAAAATCTTGAGTGTCCTCCTAAGGGAGAAGCATGCAATTCCAGAAGAATCTTTTCTTTGAGTTGGGAGTTCTTACAGAGGTATAAGCGATCTTTGTACCATAATGAATCATTTTTCCAGCTAAATGTATCAGATGTACTAGAATCTTGTTGTAACTTTCAAATAAGTGCCCACACTTCTTCATCATTCTTCCATTTCCCCCTTGCTTCGTTTATCCAATCTGGTTGGATAATAGAAATGGCGCACAACAATGCTTCCACATCCTCATCCTTTCTTGAGAGTGCATCTACCACAACATTTTGCTTCCCTTTTTTGTAGATAATTTCAAAGTCATAACCCAACATCTTTGTGACCCAAATTTGTTGTTCTTGAGAGGATAATCTTTGTTCTAAAAAGTATTTAAGGCTATCATGATCCGTTTTTACCTTGAAGTGTCTTCCCATTAGGTAGGGTCACCATTTCTTAAGTGCATGTAGTATTGCCAAAATTTCCTTCTCATAAATAGCTTTGTGTAAATACTTTCCCTTGATTGGATGACTTTCGAAAGCAATGGGTCTTTCATCTTGCATTAAAACAGCACCAATTCCATTTCCTGAAGCATCACATTCCGCAATAAAGGTTTTTATGAAGTCTGGTGTAGCTAAGACCGGTGCTTGGCACATTGCCTCTTTAAGATGTTCGAAGGCCTTTGTTGCTTCTAGAGTCCATGAAAATGCATCTTTCTTCAATAATGTTGTTAGAGGTGTTGCTATTTTCCCATAATTCTTAACGAACTTGTGATAATACCCTGTCAACCCAAGAAATCCTCGCAAATTCTTTATGGATGTGGGGATTTTCCATTCCTTAATGGCTTTAATTTTGCTAGGGTCTACCTTAACTCCTTCATGAGATACAATATGACCCAGATATTCCACCTCTTATACTCCAAAGAAACATTTGGATCTTTTTGTATATTTGTTTCTCCTCCAATAGTTGTAACACCCTATCAACATGTTCAACATGATCCTTCCAAGACTTGTTGTAGATTAGTATATCATCAAAAAATACTAACACAAATTTTCTAAGGAATGGTTTTAAAATGGAATTCATCAAACCTTGAAATGTAGACGGTGCATTGGTAAGGCCAAAAGGCATGACCAAAAATTCATAGTGACCCTCATGAGTTCTAAATGCTGTTTTCGGAATGTCTTCAGTCTTCATTCTGATTTGATGATATCCTGAACAAAGATCCAACTTGGTGAAGTAAATTTATCCATGCAATTCATCCAATAATTCATCAATGATAGGAATGGGAAACTTATCTTTAATAGTGAGCTTGTTGAGCTCCCTATAATCCGGACACATGCGCCATGATCCATCCTTCTTGTGCACCAATACTATTGGAGCAAAGAAAGAACTTTGGCTAGGTTGAATTATACCAGCCTCTAGCATTTCTGCAACCATACGTTCAATTTCACTCTTTTGGGAATAGGGGTATCTATATGGCCTGATGTTTGGAGGGACACTTCCTGGAATCAAATGAATAGCATGATCATGATTACGAATAGGAGGGAGAACTTTGGGATTCTCAAATACCTTGGAATGATTGTCCAAGACTTTTTGGAGATCTAGAGAAATAGATGATTTCGATGTGGAAACATCTAGCGAACATAATTGTGCAATTACACCTCATTGTTCCCTGCAATTATCTTTCTTGGTTTCCCTGCAATGCCCCTTAATTCAATTTCCTTTGCTTCCACATAAAATTTCATGAAAAGTTCTTGAAAGTTAAAAGCTATTGTAGCCATTGAACTCCCAGTACAACATCAGCACCTCCCATTGGAATGGAAAGCATTGGACTATTCAATACATATTCTCCCATGGATAGCTTGATATTATGGCACTTTCCAGAGCAATTTATCGTTCCTCCACTTGCAACCATCACTTGACACTCTGGTGCTGGATATAGGAAGCAATTCAATTCTTTTGTTATCTTACAATGAATAAAATTGTGGGTACTTCCTGAATCAATCAACACTATTACCTTTTTCTTCTTGATATGTCCTTCTATCTTGATGGTTTGAGGAGTGGTAATTCCAGCCAATGCATTACAAGATATGGTCGGATTCATTTCTTCTTTATCTAGGCTTTGTTCCTAGAGTATATCCTCTTCTTTTGACCTTTCTTGTTCCTTTTCTTCTTCCTCTTCACAATCTATGTAGAATAATTTCTTCTCAGCACACTTATGACCTTTAGTGTATTTGCTATCACAACTGTAACAAAGCCCTTTTGCTCTTTTTTCTTCCAATTGTTGTGGTGTCAACCTTATAGGTTGTGGAAGGCTAGGGGAAACAACACTTCCATCTTTATAGTTGTGAGTGGTAGGCTTCCTGGTTGCCATAATTTTGCTTTCCATTTTTCTTGCTAGCCTGAATGCCTTCTCCAATGATTCAGGTTCCCAAAGGCAAACATCATGTTGGATATTCTCCTTTAAAGTCCCTATGAACACATCAATCCTATGCTCCTCTGGAATATTTTTTACCCTTATGTTCAATTTTTGGAACTCCTCAATGTGCTCCATCATTGAACCCTTTTGTTTGAGACTTATCAATTGGCTAAAAAAGGTGTTGCTTTTTGTATCCTCATAATGTGATGTCATTTCTTCCATAAAAATTACCCAAGTGATAACTTGTTTACAAGATAAAAGCCATTGATACCATACAAACTGATTTGGTTCCAAATATAAAGTTGCAATACATACCTTTTGTGTATTTTTCACATTATTGAGATCAAAAAATTGCTCGATCTATAGTATCCATGTTGCAGGATCCTTGCCATCAAACTTCCTCATATCGATTTTTGGAATATGGTGGATCCTTGCACTTGATCTTGTAATTTTGATATATCATGTAGCATTTCTTCCTCTTCTTCATGAGTCATGCTAGAGCTTTCAGGTTGCTTACTAGGTGTTTCCATTTTCTTTCTTCGGGGCATCAATTACTGATAATAATTCTTCACTATTCCCTTTGAATTCCTTCAAACTAATTTTTCAAACCAAGCTTATGCAAATATTAAAAAAAATACACACCTTTTTTCACTTTGTAGGCACTCGATATTGAATATGATGTATCTCTGTAATTTCGGATCTTTCAGTTCTGAAATTGCAACCTGCAATAGCCCTCTATGTCCTCTTTCCAATGCCACCAGTCTGATCTAATTTAGATTCTCCAAGAAAGAGTTATGCACAATCTCCGAAGATGACCTGATTGTATACCTTTTTAGAAGAGCGACCTTGTATGAGGTGCCATGTGTCACTGTTTTGACCTTCGGGTCTAAAAAATATACACAAGAAACTACAGTTCATCCTCTTTCTATAACTTCTTATGAAATTGCAATATGATGCTCAAAACAAAAGTTATGACGCTTTTCCCAAGGTCACCTGTTTGGAATGTAATTCAGGAGTCTGCAAAAAGACCAACTTCCTCATATCATATCTCCGCAAATATAGCACGAAAAGCTCTGAAATTCAGACCCGAGGTTCAACGCGATTTCATCTCAAATGGGTTTTTTTGTTCGCTTCTGAAACGTCGCAGAAAAAGAGTTATAGCGAAAATTCCACGATGACCTATTTGGAGCAGTGAAACCCTAGAATCCAAAGCTCTGATACCAAATGTTATGAAACCAGCTCACAAACAGATAGAAAAGATAGAACAATGCCTTAGAACTTAGCCTCTTTGAGGGGGAAACCTCCTTTACATTACATAAATGAACAATTCTTGGATGATTCAAATGACAAAACCTCCTTTCTATATATAGGAGTCTAAGGAGTCACAATATAACCAAGCCGACCTAACAATAATAATATAAAGGCACAAAAATAACAATAGAGGGATTCTATGGGGCACTTTAATAACAATATGGGGACAATAGGGGCACAACAATATTAATAAGGGATACAACTACAATAGTAATGGGGGCATCATTAGTATTATAGGGACCTAATAGAGCCAACTATATCGAGTTGTCAAATTAGGCTAACTCCTTCACTAGGGCAAGTGGTTCACAAGGGACCAGGTTCAACAAAAATTTCCGCACCTCATGGAGGCTCTACACACTATGGGGACAATTTCTTCCTAAGGGGCGAGGAATAATTTAGGGGGATATTTGTGGTTACCCTCCTATTCCACCTAGACCTCCAGTTGGTTTCATCTAGTTCCTTGATTCTAGCAGCATTTACTATTTTTAGCATTTTTTTGGGTCCTAAACTTATGAAGATGTTTTGACCCCCTAAACAATGTTTTTTTAGGTCCGCAATAGGCCCATAGCCATAGGAAAGGGCATTTAACAAATCTCGCATTATTCGGAGGGATAATTCCATCGAGCTATCATACACACTAAATGGAGATCATATGACCAAGTTATGAGCCCGGGAAGTTGGTTTCCCAACAAACCCTAACGGGGCCCACAAACTCTTGGTGTTCCATCTCCTAGGGTTAGACTTTCAATTGTTTAGGGTTTTCCCTTGTTTTTCAATAATAAAAATCCCCTTGAGCCTCATTGTAACACAATTTAGAGGCATGTAGCCACCACATCTCTTCTTAGAGATAAGCTACCATTGCTCGAGCTAGTTTATTTTTTTATTTATGTAAGCATATTTCAGTTCTTTGATATTAATGGAATGAAGTTCTATTTCTGCTACATCTCTATGTTTATGTTTGTATCAGTATTATGTTGTGTTCCTGTGTAAGTTCGGATCAAGTTATTGGTCACAGTGCTACATAGGTACAGGGACATTTGAAGACCGAACGTTTGAAAGGTCAAGTTTGGTAG